>PVLA01004614.1:32608-159437 GCA_004027455.1 Hydrochoerus hydrochaeris
AAAAAAAAAAAAAAAAAAAAAAAAAAAAAAAAAAAAAAAAAAAAAAAAAAAAAAAAAAAAAAAAAAAAAAAAAAAAAAAAAAAAAAAAAAAAAAAAAAAAAAAAAAAAAAAAAAAAAAAAAAAAAAGAATTTAAGAAAATAAGGAGTTAAAGAAGAGTTTACTTAATTATATACAAATATATTTATAAATCTGGATAAAAACAGATTTCTTTTTCTAAGAGAATAGAAATGTACAAGAATAGAAATGATCATAATGACTTGCAAAAAGAGAAGAAAAGGAATTAAACTATCACTGTTGATAGGCCAGAATCACAGAGAATACAAGAGCTAACTGTTCATGAGAATGGCCGAGTCCAGGCACAATCCATGTATTAGTCTCTTTTTGGACTGACCTCTCCTCCATCCAAGTAGAGCAATCCATATCTTCTCATGGTTAGAAAAAAGAATAAATAAGACCCAAGGAATCAAAAGCATAAGATTTGGATAAGCCAGAAGGATGCAAAGTATATGAGGAGCAAGAGAAGGGGGAGGGGAAGAAGTTGTCTCAGAGGCTAACTAGGAGAAGTCTTCATCTTACAGCTACACAAAAAAAATCTAAGATCACCCCATTGTTGGGTTTCCCTAAACACACTCCTTCTTTACCCACCAGTCTTGATCCAGCCATTCCAAATCTCTTTCCATTGACTAAGTAACACTAAGCACTGCTGGCAGCTTTTTGCACATTAACTGTCTGACCCTTCAGCTATGTAACCTCTTCCATGAGAACAGTGTCCCTGGATCTATGCCAACAGTGTTGGTCTTATATTGTGCCACTTATTTATATTTGCTGAGTGAATGAGTGGAAAAAACTTGACATTCTAGGGAAGCAGCAAGAACAGCAAGGAATATGTGTACTGAGACATTGATTCTTGGCCCAAAGTGGAAGATGTGCATCATGTAGCTGCAGCATCCTATTGGGAATGGGGAAACTGTAGTAGACTTAAACTAGTGAGGATGGGAGGATCTTATCAGGACAGAAGAGAGAGCTGCTGAGAGACTGAAGACATAAGCTGTATCTCATCACATATTTAATAGGAAGGAAAAGAAGGTGATCTGCTTCTAAGAAGTCAACTATATGCACAATCTGGATAGATCTGTTTTAATCTCATATCATCAGTAAAAAAATGAAAGAGAAACAGACTGTAAGATACTGGTAAACAGTAAGCTCGGAATGATGGCTATGATGTGTCCACCAAAGTCCTTACATTAATGCAGACTGCACTGATAGGCTTGCTGTGTTTTAGGTTGTCAGAATGTTGTATGACTTTGTTTCCCGAGTGCTATTCTTAGGTAGTTTTAGTGTTAAATTGGAAGAGAATCAACTTATATTCAGAAAAGAATCTAATAGGATAATAAAGATACTGAAAAGTGTAGGTTACTAAGGAACCATGAAAAGAACTGAGGCTATTCTGCTTGGAGAAGGAAAGAAAAAAGAAGTGAACACCATCTTCAAACATCTGAAGGGCTGTCAAATGGAGGTGGCTTTAGTCTGGCTCTGAATCACCTTGAGGGTAGAAGCAGGACTAATAGGCAGGCGCTTTGGGCAGATGGGTTTAAACTCAATACAAGCGAGAATTTTTGAGCTGTCAGTACAATGTGGCAATGGGAGGGCTATCTCAGCAGCTGGGGAGCAACCTGTCATTTCAGGTGCTCACTTCTGACTTGCTTTTATGTAGCAAGGAAGGACACAGCACCAGGATATCAGCCTGGCTCACTGCACTGGATATCAGCCTGGCTCACTGCTACATCCTCCTCTCCTTCTGCAACCATGACCAACACTGGCCTTCAGTTCAGGACTGTAACAAGAATCACTAGAGATTACTTATATGAAAGTACTTACTAAACCCAGAAGTGTTCTACAAACACAAGAGATGGTTACAGTTTTTTTCTTTTACTTTGGAGAACTTCCACTCTGTCCTGCCTCTCTCTCTACTTACCTATTAGCTTCATCAATCTCATAAAGATTTCTAATTTGTAAATGCCAAATTTAATATTATTATGACCACTATTCAAATTTTTGAGGTGCTTCATACATAATACATGGTTCTTCATCTTTTACTAATGAGGTCCTATGTTAGTATGGTAATCATGCTCTTGTCCCTGTGGAGTAAAAGGCTGGAAGAGCTAAGTTCTTATGTGTCACGGTAGGGGGCAGAACTCATTAATATTAATAGCATCCTCACAAAAGCTTTTTGTGTAGCCAAAACGTCTCCACATTAATAAAGAGACAATAAACAAACATTAATTCAAGTTAATGTGTCTATTTTAATAGTATTTGACTTGTGTCCTTTATCCAGTGTCTTTTGTTACCTATCAATTTTCAGGCAATGAAAGTATCTGTCATTGGGTGGCAGGGCTAACTTGTCACAAGGCATTATGACCTGGAAAAATTAACTGCCAGATAAATGAAAGCTTTAATTCTCTTTTAGGTGTTCAAAAATATTTTTTCCCACTAAACTCAAGGGTCATCTCTAATAAGTAACAAAATGACATCTCTGAGGTATCATTTCCTTTACATTTTTTTCACCATCACAGGACATAACAGAAAGCAACAGAACAAAGGCAAACTGAGAGAAGAAAACTAGGAAAACCAGGATGGGAACAAAATGGATTCAGCATCTCCCAAAAGTATAGTTTACAGAGCACCAACACATCCCTCACACCCCAGCATATGTTCTCCCAGCTGTTGATGTATTCTATTCTTTGACTGGCAGTTGAGTTGACATCTGTTAAGAAAAATCTAGTATACACACTCATGTACTGTGATTATAACTCTCTATTAATGAGAACTGAGGGAAACTCCTTCAAATTTCTATATAGAACCAGGAGTAGGTAAGAATAAACTGGGTCACAGATCCATAGCTAATCTCTTATATAAGCCTCAAACTCCCTAAGCCATTTTGTGAAAAACTTGCTGGTAAAGAAGACAGTGGGACTTGTCTCTAGTGTATGGTCAGCCTCATATCAGTTCTGGCTTACAAAATAAGATCAGCACTGAAACCTTGGCCATCAGAACATCTAATGGGGCCTGTGAGTGTTTGACCAATGTTCACGACTTCAGGACTGAGAAGGAAACGCTCAGCCCAGGGAAGCGTTTCAATGTGCTCAGTGTGGTGACATTGACACAAACACAGTTTAAAGACATTCTCTTTATGAATGAGAGGGTAAACCTTTGAGAAATACGAGCTTCAACTATGATTCCCGAAGTGAGAACTCACCTTGGTTCCCGTAGCTGGCATCCATTCCAGACCCATCCCACGAGTCCACTGCGCTGTCCACACTGGGCACCGTGGAGGGATACATGTCGGAGAGCTTGCCTGGCTTCTGTGTTGGTGAGGAGTCCTCCTCCATATCTCCCACGTCACTCAGGTGGCTTGGGGTGGGGAACTTCTTGGGACTTGACGTTGACTGGGCTTTACAGATAGGAAATGAGGGTAAGTATCAGAGAATCTGAAATAAAAAAAGGCTCAACATTTGGTGGCAGGAGATTCATTTCCTTAGAAATATGCATGTAGACAACAGCACATTCTCTTAGCGAGGAAGGCAGGGAGGGAGGGAGGGACATACTCTGGTAGTCCTTAACTAAGGCCCTCGACCCACTCACCATCTGTCTGTTTCTTAATTTTCAAGGTGACAGTCTCTCCTGCCATCTGTAACAAATGGATGGCTTCACTCAGAGGTTTCCCTTTCAAGCTGCTGCTGTTGATGGCTAGAATTCTATCTCCTATGTGGATTGCACCAGTTCTGAAAAGCCAAATAGGAATAGGAAAGCAGGATCAATTCCCTGACACACTTTATACATTCATAACAATAAAGACTTGGCAAGCATGTCTAGAAGTCACTTCTAGCTTTCTCTGGGGCAGTGTTATAAGATAACTACATCTGTTGTGAACTACTTTTTAATTTCAAATAAAATTAGAAAAATTGTTTTAATTAGTTTTGAAAATGGACTTGGGTATTTTTTAAACTGCATGTAAGTGGAACCACTTGGTAATCCCTTTAAAAGTACAAAGGAAATGTACTATGGTGACTGAGAAAGAGCATGGAATATTCTTTCTTTCTATAGACTTAACATTTAAACACAATCAGTACCTCACTGAGTGAGGCTCAGGATGATGACACATCCTGACCCTGGTGCAAGGTCTTCCCTGTTGATGATCATTCCAGGGATTAAAAAGTGATGAATACAAGGATCAATCAGTGCTATGTTCAAATCCATCTCTGCCTCCTACCAGCTGTGTTATGTGGGTGCCTTATTTTAACCTCTGGATGTCAGTTTCTCCTGACTACAGTGGGGATAATCATCTCACAGAGAAATACCAAGAATTAAAAAGGAACACATATATAAAGAGCTTGGCATATTGCTTGAGATGTAGTTAAAGGAAGCAAATTAAATTTTGAGTAACAAATCATAGATTCCACCCCACCCCCACTTTCTCTTTCCATCCAACCTGGCCTAGTAAACTGGTGTTTACTACACCTATCTTTGGTGCAAACCACTGGATGGGGAAGGAGGAGATTCAGAGCAGAGCAGCTCAGGGTGGTATGAAAACTCAGATGTCTGCCCTGGAGGAAGGCTGTAGAGTCAGAACTCCATGCACCAGCTGCTGGTTGAACTGGCTTGCTTTAAATCTAGTGAGCGGAGGAATTTATCCAGTCCACAGTGCTGCTGATGACTACTGTGAGTCACTTTGCTTCTGGGACAATGGCAGCTGTGCTGAGCTAAGGAACTGAGCAACAGAGGTGACACTGTGGCATACATGTTAGAGAGGCTGCTTAGCAAATCTGCCATCGCATCTACTCTTAAGGACCCCCATCTTTTGATTCTTTCATAGTCTTAGTTTATGAAAGATCTAGGTTGTAAGTCATAAACACTTTACTAAATCAGATCAATATTAATCTGTTCTATGACAGATATTTAGGATCAAAGGACGCCTGATGAACATGTTATCTTAGGTGTTTCTGCTTAGAGTAACAATTTCTGAGCTGCCTCAGTCTCCTCATCTTTCAGATAATGATGTTGGATAAGCTGGATTTTAGGATGTGTCTTCATAAGGTGTGGTCAAAAATACAATGAACGCTGCTGAGTGCCATCCAACAGAAAGGCAAGCTTGTAAAATCATTATGGCATGTCTTTACCCTTTATTTACTAGTGCTAACACTGAGAATTCTGGATCTTTCCCAAAGCAAAATGATCAGGAAAGCTAAATGTTTTGAAGCAACTCAGGACATCAAAGCAGCCAAGACAGTGCAACTAAAGACACTCACAAAAGAGAACTTCTAGATCTGCTTCAGAAGGTGGCAAGAATAACAGGATGAGTCTGTCAAAATGAAGGGGAGGATTTTAAGGGAGATTCATGTGTTTCTTATTGTAATACATATTTTGAAAATTTAAACATCCAGTGTAGTTTTTGATCACATTTTAAAATTTTCAATATTTTGAACACTGTGTCTCTATTTTGCAAACCGTGGTCTTCAAATGTCAGAGTGAGTGATGCAATTACATTCTTGAGCTAGTTTACTGGAGAAAAGATCTGGTTATAGGATTTGTTTTGTGTACAACAACATATCTCAGAGAGAAACACAGTTCACTGAAGGGTGGAGAATGGGTGCAGTATATATATAAACCACACAAGGTATTGTTAAGGGGAGTTCAGTACATTTTTTTTTCCATAATCTTTGAAGGCAAAGCCTGCATCATCCTCTCCTAGAAACATGGCAGCTAAGCACAGCACCTGTCAGATAACAGGTTCAGCAAGTGTTTGTAGAATTGAATCAGACAAGCCACTTAACTTCCCTGAACTTTAGCCTGCTCTTCTCAAAATGGACACAATATAAGTCTACTTCTAGTCAACAGTGGCCAGTGTATACATTTCTAGATAGTAATATCAATGTGAAACCTGTGGCATCTTTCATTGCCCATAAGATGCTCCTTCAAGTCAAGTTGCAGTTTAGTCTGAGAGTTCTCAGGCTACAAAAACCAATCCTTTGAACAGATTTAAAAGTCAACAGGTAAGGAAACAGGAGAGAGAAGTTTGTTTTTATGTGAGTGCAAAGAAGAAAGCACCTCTCAGACACAAGTAATTATAGCAGTTCCTTCAAATTTTACCTTTCAGCTAATCCTCCTTTAGTGAGGCTTGAAATGATTATTGGATCAAATGGCTCTTCAGTTCCTGAAATTGTGATGCCAAGAGGCCCCCCATAGCGTTTCAGCTCCACTGTGTAAATAATTGCTCCAGAACTTTCCTGTTCATCTGCAACAAATGCCAAGGAATCACAACCAGTTTCTTTAGAAGAAGCAAAATAATAAGATGCATAAATTCACATATATAGTAAGAAATTCAAACATCACCATCATGGCATTATGTCTTTGAAAATAATTATTTTGGGGAAGTAGCATTTCCTTAATAGGATCTTACATTCTAATATAAGAATAGAGCTGTCAATGCCAGGGAACAAGAGTGTTGCATTCACTTATGTTTTAAACCTCTGCATGAACCACACAACTGGAGCTTCAGGACTCTTAGACTAGCCCATGCCTAGTGCAGTACTTGCCTAACATTATGATATACATGATAAATGCCTGAGGAATAAGCATGGGCTGAATAGATAACAAGGGAGGAGTCAGTATCAAAGGAAAAACTGGACTTTGGAATTTGCATTTTGAAGCTTTACATGTAAAATAAATTGTATTATAGGAACACTGATTTTGCTCAGGCTTGGCTCAAAAGATAAACACATGGCTAAGTGAGGCTTAGGGAAGTTAGCATGAAGACAATAGCAAGAAGCCTAGAATCCTTTACATATCATTTCAATGATAATATCTTCAAGGGGACAGCAGTGAAGTCAGCTCTATGACTGACTTTGGGGGTAATAAGACAGAGGGTTGAATTGTTTATCTCTGCTCTGCTCGTGAGAACAAGAGTCTCTGTATACCAAGCTTTCACACTGTCAGGTACGGATTTTGGCTATTTTATGTTAGTACAAAAGATATTTTTGAATGCAGTCTACCTCAGTCGTTGGTTAGAAACATGTCATTTACCACCTTCATATGATGGGTGCTGTGACTGAGTTAGTGTTGCATTATGAACTCTCCAATTTAGAAGGATTCTATTTGCTGATGGTGTGCTTAAAGTTTCTGAGCATTTCTTGTTTTATTCCCTCGCTCAGAGCTGTGAATGGTTGAGGAGCTGTTTCATTTCTGCACCTAAGGATACAATGAAATGGTCTAGTAGCTACTTTAACAAAACAGTCAGCTTTTATAGTCAGACTGTATCACAGTGATACATTAACAAAGCCAGAGCTTCCCAATGAGCGGCTGTTCATTTATGATATGAGACTCTAAAATAAAGAAGCAAAGAAAAGCTTTAGTTCACAATTTAGCTATCCCTGTGTGCGGTAAAGAACTAGGGCAGATATAAAATGAAAGGTCCATACAGTAATGTGGGAAGCAATGTTTCCTTTCCTGTCAGCATCTACTTTCCTTAGGTTGGGAGTTCTGGAATTCAGTCATCATCTCCGCTTTCTGATTGCCCTACTCTTCGCCAGCTCTATGCACCGACAATTACTGCAGTGGTTAAATCAACATCATAGGTTATAAAAATCTTCAGTATTAGATTCAAAATTATATTAGCAACCTGGAATCCCTCACATGGAACCTAAAATAGCTCTGATAATCCACAAACTTCTTTTGGTCTGCTGCTTAAATTGTGGTCAATAAGCTGGCCATGGTCTACAAAGGGCTCCCATGAAGAGTCGGGATTTAGGGTAAGCAAATAATGGTCAAAGGCTACATTTTTCTACAGTAGAATATTTGGTCATGTTTCAGAGTTGGCTTTGTTCTAAATGAATAGTGTGTTACTGGATAGAATATGGGTATTTTTTGGCCTATATTAGTAGCTGTATTCTGGATAAAATTTTGCATGAGTGCTTAGCAACCCTTGGCAAAGTTAACATTACCTATTGCTGGGTCCTTTGCTGGCTATTCTATCTGGGTGTGTATGCCACCAGGAAGACCTTGACCCTTTAATGTATTCCATTTAAGGTAAGCATAAGCACAAGCTTGTCAATGGGCACCAGGTGTTATAAATTTGGTTATCAGATTTTTATGGTATTTGGGGGAAATCAAAATTGCCCAGTACTTTGACACCTAGGAATGTGTGGTAAGTTTCAGTTGAAATTTTATCCTTGATAAAACAAACGCTGGTCATGCAAATTTGGCTGCAGTCCCAGTCATGGGGAGGAGAGTGACACCTGTTTCTAGTTAATTAGTTCATCCTTCAGTCAACCCAGAGTGAGCAGCACTCTGTTGTTTGGGGGCAATTTTGTACTCTGCATCGCAAAGATGGCAACACCAGCGATGGACTGGAGTGATTCAGGACTGTTAGTCACAGGCCACTTCATATGAGGATATTATTTTATGAGGCAGCTCAGGCAGCACTCTAACTAGAAGGCAATTGTTAGGTCCTGAATTAGTTAAGATAGTGGCACAGAGAGAAATAAAGAAGATGGTAGCATGAGATCTAAGAATGAAGCATTCCTGTGACAGATGGAGTGGAAACTGGATGAAATAGTGCTGCATTTAGATTAGGCCAGATATGGAGTTGATTTCCAATTTCTTGAACAAATAAATTGCCAGAAACAAAAATGAAGAACAGGGAAATTTAAGAGGCATTATAACCCAAAGCAAGAAGTAGATCTTTTGTGATCCTAATTTAAGCTAATTTTTTCTTTTAAATAAAATGCACACATTTTAATTCTCATTTGTTAAGATGTACATATATATGAAATTCAGAATGACATTTGTAGGAAATATGAAGTCTAATATATGATGATAGAATTACTGCTAATATTTTCAAATGCAGTGGTATTATTTTGTCATGTGTTTTAAGAAAAGGTCTTTTAGGGACATACATTATTAATATTTATAAGAAGCAATACAATACCTGTCATTTGTTTAAAACAACCCAGTGTGTGTGTAGGATGGAGAGACTAGACTGGACCTATAAATAAAGACTAGTCGAGGGCTGGGGGTTTAGCTCAGTGGCATAAGTGCCTGTCTGGCAAGTGTGAGTTTGCAAGTTTGATCCCCAATACAGGAAAAAAAAAAAAAAAAAAAAGACTAGCCTAGCCATCAGTTAATAATTGTTGATATATGGGCGATATATGGTTTACTACACTATTTTTTCTACTTTTGTATAGACTTGAAATTTCATTAGTTTTTTTGAAAAAGAAAACAGTATTAAACCTTTTAGAAAACCATGTATAGATGTCCTGGATAAACAGATATTTAAAAAGCCTAGTTTCCTACTTTCCACTGGTGATGGTAGTGATGGCTGCCTGACCATGGTCTCATGTAGACCATCTGGTCCATCTGGCCATAAGGCAAAGTTGCCAAGCTCTCCCACCCCTTCTCACTGCCACTGGCTCTCGAGAAGGCCCAGACTTGGCTCTGTCCAGCTTTTCAGAGCAAGGGTTTCCTTCCACATGGTTTTCCTACTTGTGATTCAGCTCTAGCCCTTTCTTTATGTCTGTTTTCACCAGTGATACCAACACGATTCCATTTCTTTTCTCCCCAGAATATTTTGAAAGCATAAACCATAATATATCACTTTCTTCTTAAAGATTTTTATTTGCTCCCCAGTTCTTTAACAACAATGAAACCCAACCCCTTTGCAAGATCTAAGTGGGAGCCTCTTCTCTCTCCAGAGTCACTCCATCCATCCCACCTTGGTCCAATCCAATCTCCTATCTATCTCCACACAGAATCATTGCAGTTCTTTACAAGGCAAGTTTCATAACATCTTCAGTCTTTGCACATGTTGCTCTGGAGGACAGGCATACTCCTTCTACTTTCTCTCCTGGACAATTTTTCTCTTACTACAAAACTTGGCTCTGATGTCTTTCCAGGCACCTTTCTGGGATCTCAGTTGAATCTAGGGGTCTTTCCTATGATGCCTTACAGCTCCTGTGCATTTGTCTAATGTTTCTCAAATTTTAATTTTCATTCTTGTCTCCTATCCTAGCAAAAGACACAAATTAAATTTAAATTATCTTGAATGGGAGGAATTAAATTTTAAGGAGTAAGATTGACTTAGGTAGGGTTGAGATTTAGAGGACCAAAAACCATCAGCATGCATATTTGAGATTCTTTGCTACTAGGAAACAGTTTTTGCCCTTTTTGAGAATGCATGTTCTATATACACTTTTCACTCATTTTATTTTTGAAGTATTGGAAACTGAACTTAACTCAGAGTCTCGATACAGAGCTACATCCCCATGCATTTTTTATTTTGAAACAGCATCTTGCTAAATTGTTCAGTTGTCCAAGCTTGGCTCAAATTTGCAATTTGCCTGTGTTAGTTGGGATTACAGGCCGGAATCACCATTACTGGCTTTTGCTCCATATGTAATGATCTCTTTTCTTGTCTCTTTCATTTGAATAGGATTATCTTGAAAGTAGAGATTTTTATCTTCATATCCTGATAGTCAAGAACTATGTCTGGCAGCAGAGAGATCAGTAAGTGCTTGAATTGAGCCCAAGGATGAATGCTAACGTGCAGTCAACCTCCCTGGAAGAGATCTGGAGGGGAGTTCTGGGAGTCAGCTCCCCTGCTATGCCAAGGTCTAGTGGCCTTCTCCAAGACAGGTAACACAAAGCCAATCTGGCTCACTGAAAGTAAAACGAAGACATGGGCTGTCATTGCAGGGACCAGTAAACCTAGAATTTCTTCCCTTCACTGTTCCAAGAGTGTTGAGTCAGCTTCAGGCTAAACTTCCAATTCCATCTGCCTTCTTGCGATGTAGCCCAGTTGGCATCTGAAAAGCCCTGCCTAGGCGAGGGCATTAACTGCCATTTAGAAAGTGATGCTTAGACCATTTTGGAGGTGGAAGTGTTCCAAGGTACTCTGTCTAAAAGCTTAGAAAGCAACAGCAAGAGTGCTCAGTCTGGAAAGAAACTTTCTGAAGAGGAAAAGTGCAGTAAGTTTCAGGGTGAGCCTAAACAGATGTTAATGATATCATAAGCAGCTTTTATATCACAACAGAAGGTTTACAACTATTAGCAAAAGACAAGAAAGGGGGCCAAGCTTACTTGCTTGTTCTGCTCAGCTCTAGTTAAGAAAATTAACGGGGGCATGGAACAGATGTAAAATTGCTGCCTTACTTATCTGCAATGTTATTTTCAGGCTTCTTGAGTGCTGCCTGTTTAACAAAATGAACACTATCTGGCTTGAATCCATAATAGCAGCTGCTTCTGTGGCCAAATAGGAGGCTTGGAGTTGAAAGGGTTTTGGAAGACAGACATGGACAGGTCAATCAAAGTTCACTTCACCTGACAATGAGGGGATTAATTTTAGAGTATGGCTGAGTTTCATGAAGTTGGACAGGCCTACGAAACCATTCAGAATAATATTCCCTACAGTTTCCTTATTGCTGTGTGGTCATTTTACTTGGTCATTCAAAGTAATGTACAGTAAGTCCCAAGGAGTTGTTGGAATGTTTAAGAGTGAAATTCAAACTTCTTTATGAAAGTGATAATTTCTAAGTCTCAAAGCTAGGTCCCTTGGTGACAGTGCTTCTTAAAGTGTTTTCTGAGTAGCAGAACTGGCATCCTCTGGGAACTTGTTGGAAATACAAACACTCAGTGCCCTCTTAGACCTGTAAGAATCAGCAACGCTGTGGGGGTGCGAGGGCAGCCAGCTGTGTTTTAACAAGCCCTCTGGGTGATGCTCATACACACTCAAGTTTGAGAGCTATTAGTTGGAGAGAATGAGCATGAAAAAAAGGGTACTTTTTTTTTTCTATCCTGCAACCAGCTTCTTGCCAATATGCCACCTTCACATAGCCAACATCATTCTTAGGAACCTGCAATGAGGCATCTCTGCTACTCTGGTCTAGGTTTTAAGGAAAAGGCTACTTGAATTTACTCATCTCAGGTTAACACAGATGAACTGAAAAAGACAAAACATACAAAGCAAAAACCTATGAAAGCCCAAATCATTTTTATCTTTACTATTTTTATATACATATACATATATGTGTGTTTTTCAGCTTGTCACACTAATGGAACAATATGATGTTTACACGTGTCTTATTTATTTCACTAATGATTATGTTCTCAAGGGGCATCCATTTACTTATAAAAGTTTCCAGTTTATCTTTCTTTATGGCTGAGTAGTACTCCAATGTATAAAAATACCACATTTTTTTTTATCCATCCCTCAGTTGATGTGCATTGAGATTGTCCAAGATCTGGCTATTATAAACTGTGCTGCTATAAACATGGGTGCACATATATCACTGTGATATATGTTTTTAACTGTTTTGGGGAGATACTCAGAAGAGGAATAGCTGGGTCGAATGGGACCTCCAATTCCAGTGTTTTGAGGAATCTCCACACTGATTTCCACAGTGGTTGCACCAGTCTGCATTTCCACTAACAGTAGAGGAGGGTTCCTTTTTCCCTACAGCTCCTCCAGCATTTGTTATTGGTTGATTTCTTGAGACTAGCCATTCTTTCTGGGGTGAGGTGGAATCTCAGTGTTGCTTTAATTTGTATCTCTTGAATAACCAGTGATGTTGAATATTTTTTCACCTCTTTACTTGCTGTTTGCCTTTCTTACACCTATACTTAAGTTTTTTTTTTCACAGAACACAGCCAGACCTCTACTCTGTCCCAATTGTTGACATTGGACCTAGATGCATTCACAGCAAAACAACAGATTTTATTTCACAATGGTTATTTGCTTCTCTGTGGACCTGAGAATTAACCAGCCATTAACCAGGAGTGTTGGACCTGTGCAAGAACTTTCTCTCTCCTTCAGTTGCATTCCTGTAATAATGAAATATGACAATGCAACAGCTTCCAAAGGCAGAATGATGACTAACTCTATGGGGAATAAAATGCCTCAGACCCAAGGGTGCCAGAAGAATATGCCATCATAAACTATAGCTAAAATAATACCAGAAACGTTCTAATAATGGCTGTTGATGACATTCACTAGGCTTTACTAAGTGGAACTATTATGGCTAAAATACATTACTTCCTTTGAGTCTTAAAACAATTATGTAAAAGAATGGGTTTTTTCTTTTCTTGTGTGTGTGTGTGTGTGTTACCAAGGACTGAACCCAGGTCCTTCACACTGAGCTATATCCCAAGTTGGTTTTTTATTTTTATTTTGAGACAGGGTCTCAGCTAAGTTGCCCAGGCTGTGGTCATACATGTGATTGTCTTGGCTCAGCCTCCCAGAGTGCTTAAAGATTAGATGTTATATGGTATTTATAGGTGAGGATACATACTCAGAGAAGCTAATTGGCTTGTTTCCCAGTTTGTCAGCCAGCCTAGTATTGTCAGTCCTTTCATTCTAGGAGGCTAGAAACAGAGTTAATTCACACTCTTTTAAATATCTCTTTAACATTTTAGTAAAACTAGTGGTCACTGGCCAAACACTGGTCAACCCCTACTTAAGTCCTTTCAGTGGCTCTGCTTCTATTGGCTTCTAGGATTAACTTCATATTTCTTAACCTGGCTCACATGCTTTATCCACAGCTGCCTACTGGGATGTGCCATCTCTGTTAGCCTCGTGAGCAACCTCTCAATCTCTTTTATAGAACAAGGTTGTTAGATTCATTTCCTTGGGGCTCCCAGGCTCATACGGATATTCCTGCATTCTCTTAAAGTTTAGTGCATACCCACAGAATATTCCTCATAATATTTGATGGTGACTGATTTAAGGGCAAGGATTGTTTTTCTTTATTTAAGAATTGGTATTCTTAGAATAGACCCTGGTGCCTCACAGACATTAAATAAATGCTGATGACCTGATTGAAAACAAAACACATTGACAATGTGTAGGAACTGTTCTAATGCCTCCTTCCATAAGCTGAATGAGAAATAAGACTACTGTAATTAAAAGAAACGTCTAGATTTTGAAGCAACATCTGTTAAACCCAGATGCAATACTGCCTAGCTTGGGAAGCAAGTTGTATCAAAGTCCAATTATAAACTTCTTGTGATTGATGAGGGAACCATTGCCAAAGGATGGAAAAGAATGGGCAGTTAAAGAAACAAATAGAAATCTCTTAGGGTACATAAAGTCCAATATTAGTTTGAGTGATATTTTCAGGAGTAGAGAATGCACATTGAATATTACTCTTTGAAAGTATTCAGACAAAGCATGACAGATACTTAATGTGATAGTTTAAATCAGCAGCATGGTTTCTAATGAAACACAATCATCAAACTTCTAAAATCAGTTACTAATGATCAACATTTATTTGCCACTCAGTCATAGTTTGATCAAAGATCAGAACAAATGCAATGGAAGCATTTCAGAAGGCAATTTTAATAAAAGTTGTCTCCGTTCATGAACCACTGACTGTGCCCCTTCACTGAGTTACAACAGTTGTGTGAGATGAGTGCATAATTTTATATATGCATTATTGCAAATGGAGCCAAATCACAGACAGATTTAATAACTTGCACAAATGCAAAGCTCAACTGTAATAGAACTGGAATTTAACCTTAGACCTGATTTTAAAGTATGTGCTCTTCATAGCTACACAGACTGTTTTGAACTAATCTGTGACTTGGTTTTATATTTCAAATAAGGTGGGGTTTTCACCCTTGCTTTGCTCTGCATAAAAAACGATTCAGTCACCCAAATTATATTTTCAGTCTAATGATGGAAGAGAATTCTAGGATCACATTACTTCTTCCAAATTCATGGTCAAATAATAATTTTAAAAAGTGATGTGTTATGAAAACATGTTGAATGAGTAGATATTTTGGTGTATCAATTTGAGAAAATCCAGTTTGGGTAACTATATCTGTCATACCAATATTTATAGTCTTATTCTGGGTATGTGTATATTTTCAATGGAAGAATATAGGATTTGAAAAATAGGACCTCTAAAAAATTAAAAAGTACTTAATATGCATGATAATTACCATAATATTTGGGTATAGGGACTCTGCCTGAAAATTATAAAGGGGAAAACTAAGCCAAAGGGAATCAGCAACTAAAATATGATTTAGTTCTTCAAGTGCTTAGTTGTTATTTCTAAAACCCCTACCACCACATCTGCAAGCTGGGCTTTGAAATTGGACACATTGCCAACTGTACACACCATACATATTCATCTCTGGCTTGGTTTTTTTCACTCTGCAAAGAAGGTAGCTAAGATCTGCTTAGCAGGGCAAATCAAGAAAATAGTTTCTCTGCAGGGTTTTGCCTCTTCGCTAGGCCAGAACCCAGATGATGCTGCAGGTTTCTCTTGAAATAAATCCCCCAAAGCAAGTACAACTGAAGCAATTTTGACAGGAGAGGAATGCAAATTTTGGCATAGAAAATAAGGTGTTTGGGAAATAGTAACTAGAAACCTATGCATACAACACTGGTTATAAAGTATATTTTTATATGCTCATCATCAACTGCAATAGTGGATATACTTATTTATTTATTTATTTATTGCTTGAAATAGAAATCATAAACATATAACATGACTATGAGCTCTAGATCTAGATGTTTTGATTATAGGCAGACTCCAGAACAAACATTCATTATTGTCTGGTGCTATGGTTTAGATTTTAAATGTTCCCAGAGGCCCATATGTTAAAGCCTTGTCCATTTGCTTGTGGCACTATTGGGAGGCAGTGAGATCACTACTGGACCCTGGCCCTTTCCTCTCTCTCTCTCTTTGTCACCTGGATACCATGAAGTTAGAAGTTTCCACTACACAATTCCTACCATAATGTTCTGTCTCGTTGCAACCCCAAAGTGATGGAAAAGTGACCACAGACTGTGATCCAAAATGAATCTCTTCTTTTTAATTTGAGGATCTCAGGCGTTTTGTCACAGCAACAAAAAGCTGACTAGCATAGCTTGGATGAAGATATGTAATATATCTGTATGTTACATGACCAAGAACACATACACAGTAGTCTTCACCCAATCAATTTATTGGGTTAATAGTTGCTCTTTATCATCATAAATATATAGACTAATACCATAGAATGATTTTGAGAAAATAGGTTTCTTTTTTTAGTTCCCCTATATACTTCTGCTCCTGCTTGTATTGTAAACCTAAATTCTGACTTACCTATGTTTATTCACAATCCTGTTTATTCCATCAACCATGTATTTTAATCATGTTATTTTACCATGTAATTTAATTACTTTTATGTATTTTATGAACTATCTATGTAGCTGTTCTATGGAAACAAAATCAAATGTACAAGGAAAAAGCATTCTATTAACTATACAGACAAGAGACTAACACAAAGGAGCAAATCAAAGTCAAGATGAAATATGTAGTAAGAGTGCTTTAAATTGTTAAAACTTTCAGTATATTATAAAGCAACAAGAAGCTCTGGTGTGAGATTGCATGGTAGGGTGTCTATAGGTAATAATGTAGTATACATGTTCAAGTTAGAAGAAAAGATTATGAAAGTTTTCATCACAAATACTATAAATGATAAATGTTTGAGAATATAGGTATACTTACACTCATTTAAACATTCCACAATGTATACACATACCTAAACATCATGTCACCCCATTAAGATGTATATTTTTATCTCTTTATGTATCAGTTTGATGTAGAGAGAAAACAAAGCTAGAAATCCTAAACGATATGTTACTGGGATAGTCAGAAAAACAAACAAAAGAATACATAACTATATTTAGAAGAATCAGATACAGAGGAAAGAGCTGCACTTATAACATTGGCAAAATTTTAAACTAAATGTTAATACTGATACAGATTATCATCTATAATTCCCCATATTTCCTGACTCTTTTAATTAAATTTTTCTGTTAGCTCCAGGTTCTTACCATAATCACACAAAAGGACTTCTACTAAAGGGCTACTCAAAGTGTACCACTACCCTTGTACCACTACCATAGCATCATCTGGGAGTCTGTTAGAAATGCAGAATCTCAGGCCCCACCTGGGGGTTGTGCCCAGATCTGTGTTTTCTAAGCTCTTCTGGGAGTCTGAGAATCACTGCTCCAACTCTACTGTATCTTCCTGTTACTCAAGGCCTGAGTATAGAGCTCTTCAGGAAAACAATGAGGCACAAGACATATTTACAACTTCCTTTTCACTCTAATTTGGCAATCTAAATTATCAGAAACATTTCTGAAGTAACTAATGCATAAGAAGACTAGTTGGTTAAAGATCTCCAGGCATAAATATCTATGATGGCACTATCTATAAAAATGAAATAATTGGAAACAATCAAAGAATTATTAAGAAGGAATAGTAAACCAATGTAGGAAATAACAAAGGGTTTGCAAAAGGATAAAATTCTTACAATATAAAGTTACATAAAAAAATTACTAGGGTTAAGATTTTGTAATAAAAAATATTAGCAAGGACATGAAAATGACTAGTTCCAGTGCATTAAGGTGGTAGTGGGTGATGACATGATTTTCATTCTTAAAAGTTATTTAATACAATCACTATTTATGTGAAAATATCCTAATTAAATTGTTTAAAAGCAGCATTGTTTAAAATTCATACTATACTCTCTCAAGGCAGAATTCAGTATATGTGCCACTGAAGAGGAATTTAACGCAGAATTTAAAGACTCAACTATCTGAAACACTGCTGCAATGTCACTAGCCAGATGTTATATGTAAAACATCAAGATCTATTATCTTTTTGACAGATGGGCTGTTACGAAAATCAGTCTTAAATAAGGATGCCACTGATACCTGAATTATCTTCATCTTTGCGGATTTTGAGCTTTACCAGATCTTCACACTGCTGGAGGATCTGAACTGCATCTTCCATGGAACAGTTGTCCAGCCGGATGTTGTCTATTGCAAGTAATTTATCCCCAAGTTCCAGGGTTCCGGTTCTGTTAGCAAATGCACAGAAGCACATGACAAATGATAAATCAATTGACCATTTAAAGAGACATTAAGCATAATGTAGTTCTCTGGGAAGGAAAGAAAAAGCGGTTCTTCAAATGTTTTTAAACTGTACTTTGTTGACAAGCATTCATTTTTTCCTACTTTTATTTGGGATGACATTAAATTGCAGAGTATTAAAAGCCTCTTTAATGCCTTCTTCAATTAAACCAGGACACCCATGTAATGTAAGGTTTCAGGCAGGGAGGTAATGGACTGGGGCCTGCGGGGACCCCATGCCTTTGTGCTCCTTCACATTGTTGCACCACTTTTGAGCTTGGCAATCAGGCACTAGCAGGGACTGAGGGAGTAGGGAGGTCAAGGTGGATGGAGTTAGTAGAGACCCAAGACTTGACATCTTTGTCATTTCCAGTGCTCCTGGAAACACATGGTGGCTGAAGTAGAGTGACAATGTACAAATGAATCGAATCTGATGCTCCCTATTTGGAAGTGGTGTCTGAGTATCTAATACTGGCTTTCCCAGTACAAGTCTGTTGCAAGTTTTTGAAGGTCCCTAGTGAATAAGAAAAATAGTAATAGTATGTATGTCTTCATATATGTATAAATGCATACATATTCTTATTTGTAAGAAATGACCTTTATGCATTATGTCTCTAATAAGAGACTGCTAAGTATTTTCCAATATCCATCTTTCCCTTCCATCTTGTGCATGCCCCGACTCTCTCAGCATCCTTCACGGCCTCACCTCCTTCCTGCGGCTAAGAAACAGAGATGACTGCCAGGTGAGGGAGGGCTTACCCAGCTCCGGGTTGCCTGCTCACCTCTCAGCTGCATATGAAAGAGGTACTTGGGTCCTGTTTAACACATGGCATTAATAAATTCCTTTTTCACTGAGCCTATACCTATATTCCTAAACTCAAACAATGTCTCCTACTTTGAGTGTTAAAATATGCTATTTCCTTTAAAGAAATGACTATGGTAACAGAATTAAAAAAAAAACAAACCTTTCCTTGAAAAATAAAGTTAATAGTCTTTTGTCTTAGTATATTGAATTACCTAAAAAGTATTTTTGATCTGTGAAATAAAATGTTTGAGATAGCCTTATTTTGATGGTAAATGGACCAAAGGGATATTACTGAAGGCTTAAGGATCTTGCTTGCCTGGAGAGGCCTTTCTGGCATCTAGTGAAACTATTTAACCAGTTATAATATCTGGGAGGGTAGTTTTCCTAATTGAGGGGCCTGTTAGGGTTTTAGCTGGAAAATCAAAGGTAGAAGATGGTCAGTGAATAAGAGCCCATGCAGAACTCACAAGAGACTCTAAAACACTTTCAGACAATTATTGCTTGCTTTTGGTGCAGAAATAAAATGATAGCAGAGGAAAGATCTATGTAACCATTGCCACCTGGGATATAAAATAAAATTGATGGATAGTGGTGCCTGGACACTACTGAAAATACCACAGTCCATTAGTAAGGCCCACATGGGTATGGAAGGGGTCATTTCTGCTTAAATTAAGAGATACTTTGGAATAAACAAGAAAATACATTTTCCTTACCTGTGTGCCACACTCCCTTTCTTTATATCTGAAATGACAAGGGGGTCTCCTGGTTTTCTACTGGATGGTGCTGTAATAATGTAGGTAGAACAAATCACATCTTTATTTGTATGATTCACCCAGTACCAGACATTCTCCTCTTTTACAATAACTGTCAGTGCAAGTAGAATTTGTACACAAAGCATAGATATTCAGTAAATGAATTAGGAAACATGTGCACTATATAACATTTGTGTTAAAGTATTTATAAACTTAAAATCTAAAGCCAAGTCTCTTAATTTGCAATGGGAGAAAGCAATGGGAGAACTGTCTATCAAGTTTAAATCTATTTTACTCAGTGATTCTCAAGAGAGGACCTGAAGGATTGGTTCCTCAGTGACAGAACACTACAGTCAGGGAGGGGCTCCCTTAGTGATGTTGGTTTGGGCTCATCTCTCCCACCCGTCCTTCATTTCTTTCCAGGAAGGAGACATCACTGTTGATGGGAATGTGTCACTGTTACTTAAGTACCCCAGAAGGGATAGTGAATAAGAATCACTAATATAAAGTTCATTTTCCCCCCAGGAAAAGTCTTTGGGTAGATGGACTAAAAATCTTTAAATTCTGTTCACAAATTCAAACCTGGAAAGGTCTGAAATATTCTGGAATGTGGCTATCTCACTTTACTGACTGTAGTAAACATTTTGTTGATAGGCAATTAAATTCTTATGTATACTGCTATAATAAACATGAACATAGAACTTTAAGGTTCCAGAAAAATTATCATTCCACACCATGGTCAGTTTTAGGTTTTATAAATTTTCTTACAAATATTTCCACATGCTAAGAATGAAAAAAATTCTGAATGAACTTACTTAAAATGAGTTCTTGAAATGAAACACAGTCCATATGTGCACAAAAATCATCTAGACTTAGATTTCCATTCAATTTAGGAGTTTGATACTTAAAAATTATGCATATAAACATTTAAAAAAAACTGGTATCTGAGAGATGTTTTACCATCCTAAAGCCTGGAATGATTTCCTTTTAGAGATCATTAAAAGGTCCCTAAAGTAGGATTTTATTATAAACAGTCTGATCACCCCATAATAATCATAGAACCATTTCATATCCCATAATCCCATCTGAATCCCAGGAAAATGTTTATGCATAAGAACAGATGGTTTAATATCTCAACACAACATTTAAAGAAAAAACAAACATTATGAATACCTTACCCAATGTCTAAATTAGTTCATGGTAAATGTTAATGAGAATTCATATAATCATTATACTTAGCTTCTAACAAAGAATGCAAAATATCTATTCACTACAATTACTTCATTATTTAAAGCTTCATTCAATGATTTCATATAATTCCTCCAGAGCAATATAAACATCTAGCATTTTTACTCATGTCATATTCCAAAACTGCAAACTTTTCTGGGCATAAGGCACAAAAATAAAACTTTGTTATTACCAGCAAGCATAACTTTTCTAGTATCTGCCAATGAATTTACATATTTTGCCAAGATGTAGTAAACAACATGTAGCACTCAATGTTTCTTTTGGTTTTAAAAATATCTATGTTCCACTGAAATGGCATGTGAAATCCAACAATAACAGAAGCATCAAAGCACATCAAAACCTACTTCTGTCATTTTTGCAGCAGCAGCAGCAGCAGCAGCAAGAACAACAATAACAACAACACTACCATGATCTTTTGGACAAACTCACAATGAAAATACTACTGTGATCCTTTGGACAAATCCACACAGGTTTTCAAAGCTGAAAATTTCTTATGATTTGTAGACTTGCATGATAGCCATTCTCACATTTACTAGATTTTTCTCTTTCTCCTTTAGCCAAATTTGAGACTTGGTAGTTTCACAGAGGTACTTACCCATGGGGATAATTATACTAAACCCATAGTGAATCCAAATCTATATAAGCCTTCCCTGCTCTGCTATTTTTACCATACATGTTAAATGTGGCACCTACTTCCATGTGTCATTTTTCCAGTACCCAAGAAGTCACAAATGAAGCATGATTTGGTTGGTTTGTAGTACTCTAAAACATATTGTCAACATTTAAAAATTTATTGCTTTCATATAGATGTATGCTTTCTTTTTAAGAAACAGAATAGTAATATAATTGAGTGATTATAAGCTGGGATGTGGCAACCAGAATAGCTGCTTTCACAATCCTGGCTCTACCACTTATTAGTTATGTGTGTTTGTGTAAACAGTCTTTAAGTGCTTTAGTTCCTCACCTATAAACTGGTATGATGAATCATAAGTATTTACCTAAAAATTTGTGTTGGGAGGATTATGTAACTTAGTACATATAAAATGATCAGATGAGAGCACACAGAATTCAGCACATAAATTCAGCTTGTTTTTTATCCAGCAACATTGGCTTCCCTTTCCCATTTCTCCCTTTAGATGGAGCCTTCAGCCTCCTACTTGCTACTGGCCTTATTGGGCTGATCTTACACACCAACTTGCCTCACCTCACAGTGATTCTGAGTTTGTGGCTTTTTTGAGCAAGATCACACTAACACAACTCAGTACTTTGAATGTGATTGGGTTTCTCCAGAGAATTATCCACTTACTTCACACATATTTAAAGAACATCAACCATAAGCCAGGAACCTCTGCACTTGGCATTGGCTATAAAACCTCAAAGAAGTTGATAACAAGTAAAGACATGCTGGATAAGACACATGGGATCATTAGGCATGAATTGGTGTTTTGTCTTCAGTGACATGTTTTCAACTGCGAAGGCCATACAAACATGTTATGGTCTGGGCTGAGGGTTCATTGAGTGGGGCAAGAGTATTGCTTATAAAAGAAGGGTAAAAAAGGTCTTTAAGTTCTGGGAGAGAGAGAGACAAAACAATTAGAGCTCCTTGAAAACTCAATCTAACTGGTAAAACACAAGGAGCTGAAAGCCTGACAAAAGAGAACATGATGCTAAATTCTGTTTCATATTATAGTTATTAAATTTAAACCACTGCTCTTTTCCCACTTATACTTCATGAAATAATTTTAATTCAAACTCCACTTGTATCTCTAAGGTCACTGTTCTAATAGTTGTGGAGCTACACTGAGTCATCTACAAGATAGTTCAGAACTTGGTCTCATCATATCTGTCTAAAGCTCTTTTGCAATGCAGCAAGCCCAGGTTACTGGAAATTTGATCTCAATTCACAAATATACCTTTGTATAACATTACAAGATTCGTGGAGTTGATATTTCTGATCCATTCTTGAGCCTCACAAGGAAACTTCTTACTGCATTACTGTTTAAATTTTCCTTTTCATTTGTATCAAAATTATAAATGTATACAGTTTAAAGAATGAGTTCTCCAAGAGTAGTCCTCAGCTTTCTGTTTCTCCAGATGCAACGATAGATGGTTCCCAAGTTAACAATTGTTTGATTTAATGATTTTTCAACTTTATGATCACGTACAAGGGATATATATTCGGTAGAAGCTATATTTTGGGGGGAAATTGATCATTTTTTGTTTCCTTGACACAATGTTTAAAAAAGTTTCCCTCTTCTTGTTCACCACTGGAACCCTCTTTATCCAGCGTCCTCAGGATGACACGCCTCTGGTGGGCCTGTATATATCTGGGAGTTGTGGGCTCATCTGTTTGTAAATGAATCCATCAATTCTAGGAAATCTGTTTCTTTGATGCTTTTGTATCTTTGTGTAATGTCTATTATATCAAAGTTGTGTCATTTGGGCTTATCTTTGTATAATATTCTTTCTAGGTTACTCATTTAATTGTTATTTTTAAAAATTTCTGTGAATTCTTCAATTTCCCCCTCAATATTTTAATTGAATTTTTCATTTCTTTTTCTTAAGAGTTCTTTGTTCTCCCTATGGATGCAATTTTCTGTACATTCCTTGATTACTCCTATGGATGCAATATTTTATACTGCTAATGATGTTAAGAACAGATTTTTGTCTGTTCTGTTTTTCTTTTTTCTAAATGCACTGTTTCTTTGTTTTAAGTGATAGTCTTGTGTATTAGATTCAAGTAACTAGTTTCTTGTTTTTTCTCTAACTTTCTGTTGACAGCACAGTGAGCACAACAGTCTTGTTTCTCTGGTTCAGATGGTGCCAGTTCTTTCTCCTACTTGGAGGGTACTGAATCTAACTAACCACCTGCTATTTTTGAGTTTAATGGGGAAGAGAGATGGCAGCTTTATTATTCAGCAGGTAAACTTGTACTAGTCTCTGCTTGTGGCATAGTATTGCTTTGTTAAACTGTGTTCCCCCATCCAGAGAACTCTCCATGGCATGCTTTTCAGAGAATAAAACTCCAGGCTTCTACCAGGGTAGGGGAAAGGTAGTTGTCTGTGCTGAATGGTAGGAGGTGTCAGAGGGTTTCTTTATTCTTAGGTTTTCCATTAGTACTCCTAGCTTAGCTTCATCATCATTTTTACTTTTTTTAAGTTTCTGATGTCACCAATTCCTGAGGCTCCTGGGAAGGTATCCTCTGAATCAGGTTTCTTATCAATTTTGGTCACTGTTGTCTATATTCTTTATCTTTAGCTCTTCATAGATTTTCATCTTTTAAAAACTTATACTGTCATTTAAAGTGGGTAATAGCATGAGTGAAGTAGTAGTAGTAGTAGAACTGTCCTTTAACCTCAGAGGTATTAAAATTTCACACTATGAGAAACTGATTACCATAGAAAATATGGATCTGTTTCCTCTCAACTAATTGTCATATGGTACAGAAATAGAGCCTACTATGCACAAGAGACTAGGTTCCATCACTAGTACAATCAGAAAAAAAATTTTTTTCAGAGGAGGCATAAAATGAGTCCCTATCTTTTGTTCAATAACTTTTGCTGTGTTTGAGGACAAGTAAACTCTTCTGAATTTTGAAGTGAATTAAATGGGAATAAACAAAGTAGTTCAAGAAAGTTGTATAATATCCAGTCATTTGTGGAACTTACTCTGATAAACAAGGTACTTAGCTCAAAATTTGATGAAACATCTAATCTCCATTAGAGAAATCATGTCTCTTTCTCTCATTCAGCTTTGCTTTAATTGCAACCATATACACAATATGAGGCAAGTACAAGAAATTATTTAATTTGAAATAGAATACTGAAGAACAATTTTATTGCAAACTCAGAGAACATGAACCATTCTCTTCTAAATATGCTTAAGACTTAGGGGGAAATGATAGATTTGTTGTACTTGTCAAAGGTTTGCTTTATGATTTTATTAAAAAAAATAAAGCAAGCCTTTGTTCCTACAAACAATTCAGTCACAACTAAAAGAGAAAGCCAACAAATTAACTGCACTCACAAAATGCTGCCTTTTGCTTTTCTGATATAGGGTGTAGGAAAGATTCGTTAATCAGATGGCAGCAGGACTGAGTGATCGAGTGACAGTAAAGGCAGACAGAAATGGGTCTGAATCCCTGTTTTGGCTTTATTAGTTCTGTGTTTTGGGGAGATTGCCTAGCTAAGCCATATTATCCTCTCTGTAAAATAGGGATAGATGCCACAGGGATGCTTTGAGGATAAAATTTTAAAACACATAAAACTGCATAGTGCAATGCTTAGCACAAAATAAACATAAATCTCTGCACTAAAATCGCAAAAGAAAACACCAGTGTGAAAAGAACTGACACAGGGTTCTCTGAGTCAGAGGCAGTGGGCTGTGCTGGAGAGCAGTGAGAGCACAGGGAAGGTGGCTGCCGGCCCCAGACCGTGCCCTTCTTCTAAGCCATTCTGCTTTACCTGCTGTAATAAATCACTCCATTTTATAGCAATAACATGAACAAGTAACGCCTGATGCTAATGTGCTATGCATATTTCATCAGGAACTTAAGAAAATAGCCTAAAACTGCTCACCATGTCCAAAATTAGAGGGACTCATTTCTCAGTCAATTAGTTCTGGGGAGCAAGCCATAAAGGCTTTGATGGAGTGTGCGCTTCCCACCATGGAGGCTGTTCCTCGGTAATTAGAGCTTTTACAAGGTGAAGAAGATCGAAGGGGGATTTTGGATAAAGACAAAGAAAAAAATCAATAAACGCTGACGCACTCCAGTTTCACTGGAAGCCCCTGTCTGTGTTTGAGAAGCGGGTCCCTGGACTGCCTGCTGAAGTAGCACAGCTATCGTTGGCACCAGAATTTGTAGTCCACAGCTGTGCTTAAAATAGTTCACAAAGCTCTGTGTGAATCGTCATACTAGCCATCGTTTGTTAGGGTTCACAGTACAGACGCTTTACACATCCTAACTCATCTAATCTTGTCAATGATGCAGAAGGGAATATGTAAACCACTTTACAGATAGGGAAACTGGGGATAGAGAGGGCTAAGGAATCTGAGAGAGGGGCTGTTTGGGATAAATTCTTGCTCTTGATCATTTTCTAAGTCAAGGCTTTTGCAGTCCATGCAACAGACCTTGAACCAACATCTATTTTCATCATCTTCCTTACAGACCCATTTCCTGAAGGGCACAATGCTCAGGAGAACTTTGCTGATAAAGACTTCTTATTCATTGACACAATGAATATAGGTGCCAGGAACTGTGCTAAGCCACAGGAGTTTACTATCTCATAGCAGTGAAAATGGATAGCCCTGTGAAATAATTTTTTTTTTTTTTATAGCAAAGGCTGTTTTCTCAAGTGGCAAAATATAAGTATTTTCCATGGGCAGATATGAACTCAGCATGGTGATGATTAGTTGTACAAATGGAGTTCTAGAAGGGCTGACAAATGCATGCAATAAGCTTAGGTATCACTTCTCCACTCAGGAGGAGTACAGCACTTCTAGTTTTCATGAACAGCATTTGCTTATGGCTGGCTACAATTCTACAGTTCAAACCACTTTGTGGGGGTTTTCAGGCTGTTGCCATTCTTGGTAATACAATCAATTTTATTAGAAGTAATGTTTAGTACAATAAGGCTGTCATCATAAAGCGTAATTGTGAATGAAGACATGGGAATAAAGCAAATATTTTTGTAGTTGTGCATACATGACTACATTTTAAACAGAGTGACTACATTTTTCCTCTAGTATTAGGGATTGTACCTAGAGCTTTCATGTAGAGTTACATTCCCAGCCCTTTTATATTTTTTATTTTTTAAAATTTTGAGACAGGGTCTTTCTAAGCCACTAAATTGTCCAGGTTGGGCTGGAATTTGTGATCCTTATGCCTCGACCTCTCAGATTGCTGGGATTATAGGTGTGCACCATCACAGTTGGTTTAAGTATCTTTTTTTTTTTTTTTTTGGTACTGGGGATTGAACTCATGACCTCGTGCTTGCCAGGCAAGCATGAAGCCCTTAAGTATTTTTAAAAAAGAAATACATTAAAAAGTATTTTTTAAAAAGAAACACATTAAAGATTAATTTGATGAATCTGAATAAATTATATTTTTATTACTATCAATTTAAAAATACATCTATTATGAAAAAAAAAGACCATCTTCCAAAGTAAAATTTAAGAATAAAATGGCAGTGGTGATAGAGTATCCTAGGAGAAAGTATCCTTAGAATACTCAGTAGCAGGAAGCCTCTCGAAGGACAGGGCATATAGCCTCAAGATTAACATAAGTGTAGAGTACTGTGAATGAAGATAAAAGAATGGAAAAATGAAAGGGAAGATAGGAGCTCTGTGTTATGCACTACGTAACTTCCGAATAGACAACACTTTCAAAACCTGTTCTGATGGAATAAATGAATGGAATGAATAACTGAATGAATGAAAACAACATTAAAATTACATGGGGACTGTAGAAGACATTGAGTTCAGAATATTTTTCAGAATACAGTAAGTTCTGATGTGCTCTCCCTTAATCGCAGCAGCCACAGCTGTTGACAGACTAATGACCTATAGTATTTGCTTCACAGTGAACATTCTAAGAGGTTAAGTGACCCAATTAAAGGCATAAACAACTTTAGTCAGACTTAAAATCAGCTGAACTTTCATTTCATCTTTCTACTTTTCTCCCAGTAGGCAATTTTGAGCTAGGAAGGGAGGAATATATTGCTCTGTCTTATATTGATGGCTTCTTATTCTTAACATTTATTCTGAATTAGAGTACAGTATGCTATTTTTAGAGTTGCAGTAGACACGTGTGCTTTATCTGCTATAAATAAAATTGTGCTTTTTAGTGTTAAATTTATGTTATCAAAGTTGAATTGGACAGCCCATTTTATTCTGTTCAATCGAAGACTCTTTTTATTTATTTTTGACTTAACCACTGACAGAAATGCTATCCAACAGTGTGGTGAGGCACTTTTATGTAGCCTTATCACTCTTTCTTGAAGGGACCACCTCTTGGTCACAGTCATTGCCTCTATGTCTTCTTTGGTGTTTATGTGTTGATCATTTGCTTTAATTTCTTGGAGTATTCATGGATGAACTTAGTTGGTGGATATAAAAGTACAAAAATGCTTCAACTTCCATTCTACAAAAGTCCAGTAGGACTGAAATTTTCAAAGTTGTTTCACCATAGGTAAAACAACGTAAGGAAAGAAATCAAACACAAACGCTGATTTTCCTTCTATGATTGGTTACCCAGCCACCCTTTGTACCACAGAAAGTAAGATACATTTTAGACTACAGATTATAGATAACAATGAATTACAGATGCATAGAGGACACACATGAAGAGAATCTTAAAAGTAAAGTAACTATGAGTTTTTTATTAATTCAGTAGATTACTGTGAAAACTCAATATATCAATACTAACAAGAGAACCTACAGGCACTTTTTTGTTAATCTAGCTATTCATGAGGAATGGGGACGATTATGTGAGACATATTTATTGAGTATTTTTTTATTACTTGCTAGGCGGTAAACTAGGTATATAAATATTCCATGTATTACTTTAAACAACATATTTTGTAGATATTCTTATTCTCACTTTATAGATAAAGAAATATAATATCAGAAAGAGTTTAAATACTTGCTCCATTCTCAAGGCCAATAAGTGCTACAGGGTTGACTGGATCAACAGTTCTGTATCCCAACATCAAAAATGGACGAGGACACATAAAACATTTGCTATGTCTATAAACTATTTGACAACATGTTTTTTTAGTGTTTCTTTAAAAAATTCTGTATTTTAAGAGAAATCACTTATACTTACAACTTATGGTTATTCCAAGTTCCACATTGTGCTTCTTAGGGAGCTTTACATGAAATGTTCCACTACTTGGGATGACAGACTCTGTAATTTCAAAATGAAAAGGAGTATGTTTAAAGATCACAAGGAAGATGGGTACACCAATCAATGAAAATGCATCAGGAATATTTGCATCATGATCAGTGCTAGTTAAATCGGCAGGAACCAAAGTAAGGTGATTGGTTGCCTGTAAAATTGCAGTAATCTTCTGTGATGAACCTATGTTCTACCCATGGGCAACTGTGCATAATTCACAGTCATAGTCAAGTTCTGTATTCTTAAGTGTGATGCAGGCAAAACCTATAATACATTTACCTGGGAGACAAATTAAAAATACAGGTTACCAGATCACTCCAGATCTATGAAATCAGACTTCCTAAGGATGGAGTTTAGAAATCTGCATTTAAAACATGTCCTCCAGGTGACACATAGGCATGCTAAAGTTTAAGAACCACAGCTCTATTTGTATTTCCCCCACTGCATTTTCCCAGGGTTTATTATTCAGCCTTTCTCTCACCCCATTGTTTGAAGATAGCTGGGGAAATAGATTTTAGGAGAAATATCAGTTTGCTATGATTGATTGGTGGTAGAGCTGAAAGCTGCCTTAACTTGTAACATTAACAGTGAAAAATACATCTAAAGAGATAGAAGCAGGAGTGATGTTAAAAACATTTCACAATCAAATCCAAATGGCACTGGCCATAACCAGTTATACTGGATTCTGACCACAGAATTATATAACAGGGATTTAGAAAGCCCTATTTGCAGCAAGAATGATGTTTTGACTTTAGGAAAACCCAGTGAGGACC
Organism: Hydrochoerus hydrochaeris; assembly: GCA_004027455.1. Classification (NCBI taxonomy): domain Eukaryota; kingdom Metazoa; phylum Chordata; class Mammalia; order Rodentia; family Hydrochaeridae; genus Hydrochoerus; species Hydrochoerus hydrochaeris. Next base: position 62,041 of record PVLA01004614.1, read on the forward strand.
AGGGTACCTCATAATGGATTGATAGTGGGCTCTAGTGCTGGCCAGCTAGTAGAAAAGTGAATAAACTAGTATTGCACAGCATGGGAAGAACCAGTGTGTGCTGGGTGATTCTCAACCTTGAGAGAACTAAGATGATTTATGTGACTGACATCTGAGAAAGGAGGGAATTGGTATACATTTTTAAAAATTCCCTTTATAGTTTAGGAGACCTTTAATTAATTATAAATGGAAATATCCTCTAAAGACAGAACATGTACTCATATTAGGTTGTTGAATATTATAATTCCTTTTCTTTCCTTTCTTTCCTTTTCTTTCCTTTTCTTTCCTTTTCTTTCCTTTTCTTTCCTTTTCTTTCCTTTCCTTTCCTTTCCTTTCTCTCTCTCTTTCTCTCTTTCTTTCTTTCTTTCTTTCTTTCTTTCTTTCTTTCTTTCTTTCTTTCTCTCTCTCTCTCTCTCTCTCTCTCTCTCTCCTTCCTTCCTTCCTTCCTTCCTTCCTTCCTTCCTTCCTTCCTTCCTTCCTTCCTTCCTTCTTGTACCGGGGGATCAAACTCACGACCTCATACTTGTCAGCAAGTGCTTGTGCAGCTGAGCTAAATCCCCAGCCCCCTACAATTCTTTCTTGAAGATTCTGGGAAAAAAAGTGAGAAGAAGCATCAAGAGCAAAGGAAACATTAACAGAATGGGGAGACTGTGGGATGGCTAAAGCAAGCATTCTCAGAGTTTTATCAGCTTTACCAGAGGCTAATTTCCCATCCAGCCTGTGGCGTGGGTAGAACTCAGGCTCTTAGTTCAATTTGGTAACCACAAGTTTAACTCATTTTAAGTCTCAGTGCAGCAGAGCTGAGTTAGGGTTATAATCACGGATACAAATTATTCCCTTCCCTATTTTGCCTTAACTTGCTCTTCTTGCTTTTCTTATAAAACATTGAGGCAGTAAATTTTTTACAAGGCCAGAACCTTATCTTCCCAATTAGGAACGTTCATTGTTGAGTGTTAAACTAGAAAATACAATAATATTTTGATTCTCTTAGACCTCTAGGCTTCTAGAAAGTTGTCTGTAAAACAAGATGCTGAAGTGACTTCTCTCATTTTCCATTTTGTGTAGTGTTGCTTCTAGGTCTTCTCTGGGCTTCTCCTTTCGTTCTATTCATTTCTCCATGTCAGAGGGGTATGAAAGAATTCACTGCCTTTCTCACTTTCTGGAAGCTTTCTAAACTTTCTCTGTGAGTGTCACAGACTGAATTAGTACCTTTGGCTTCTCCGTTGTCCTCAAATAACACACTATGTCAGGAGGTGAACCCACATTTATTTGTTTACTTATTCATTAACAATTTGTGCATTTTCCATTTCTCAACAGGACTTGAGACAAATAACATTGTTTATTTTCCCCTATAGATTTCAAAAAGACTGACTACTTTTATATACGGGGCAGAAAGAGCGTCCATAAGTAAATGCACATGATGCTTCACTCTATGTGGAACCCTTGTAATGTATGTGTGAGTCTTTTAAGTCTCATTGTTTTAAAACCAAGTTTTCTGTGAACAAGGAGAGGAGTATATGGTATGTTTGTATGTATGTATGTATGTATGTATGTATGTAGATAAAATCTTGCCTATGATGTTATTCTTATATAACTGACGTCTTGGAATCACAGGGCCCAAAAAACACCCATCTATCATAGTTACTATAGCAACATTTTGCTTTTATAAATTTTTAATGCAGAGAAGCTTGACCAAGATTAATAAGAGATATTATTACTTCCTGGAAAACAGTAATGGATCAATTTTGACTACATAAGATCTGAAATATTCAAAATAATGAACAGAGATAAACTAATAAATCTCTTTGATCAAGCTGTGGCTTCATTTTAATCTTTAAATGCCAATATGATTTATTTTATTTTTAGCATTTTCCCTATATAATTATTTGGCTACTAAAGGAAAGGCATATTTAATTTGGAGTTTTGGAAAAAAAAAAAAACTACTCAGGAGGGAAAGTTTCCAATATTTGGAAAAATGACAGGTTTAGAGTAAGTAAATATAATTCTGAAAACAAATAACAGTTATTTTCTTAGATTTCCATGTGATTATTTTGCACTTCCCTGGTTTTGCTTTATCTTTGTTAATGCTATAATTAAAAACACATTTGGGTAAAAAGGTTTTCTTCTTTCCAATTGGTCTGCTTTCTTGCCCGAAGCATTTATTGCTGGCACAGTAAGATAACCACCATTCATCATCCTGGACACCCCTTTGAGGAGTATGAATGTTTAACTGCCCCCACTTAGGGGAAAGCCCCAGGGGCTCCAGCACTAACGGCAAACATCATCTGATAGGGTTTTTAGTGAAGCTTCCTTGCAGAACAAAGCTGTATTTTCGCCAACAAAGTAACTTCAGAGTTAAAGAAGGATCTTCAGGTAATCCTGCTATTTGTGGTAGACTGGTATTTTAAAGATAGACCTGATCAATGGATAATATAAATTGTTATATACAATTTATAGATTTTATGGTACATGATTTTGGTAAAGGAATGTAAATCATTTAAAATTATTTATTAGAGTGATAGTATCAAGAGCACCTTCAATTTAAAATTATTTTCTATTAATACTACTGTGAAATTGTTTATATAGACCTACTTAAAAAGATAAAACTTAAGCAAAAGTGTATTCCAGTCATGCCTTGAAATCAGCTTTATGTCTCTTAAAATCTACATAAAATCGAGATAGTTTATCTTTAAGAATCAAAGGGTTGAATAAAGGGAGAAAGAAATGCCTGCCTGTTAAAAGCAGATCCCGAATGAAAGATGCTAGTGCAGCGACTTAGGGACCAGGCTGTCTAATACTCTGTTGAACTCACTTTGCCTGAGGGATACTTGCATTTAAGGGCTTTTTCCCTGCTTTTTTAGTTCTGCTTCTGTTTTTGTTAAGGACTCGGTGGACTTTTGCTGGCAATGGGACACAAATGTATTTAGCAGGTTCCAGGGCTAACATTCTAGAAAAGAATCAATTTCCTGATCTCAGAAAAAATCCTGAGGTCAGGACAATAGGATCATGGAATAGAGGGAGAGCAGGCTGCTTGACAGGTCAATAATTCTGGAGTGAATCAGTAGGCTTCATTCTCAAGATTTGCAGAGGAAGTCAAGATGGCCGTCAGTGAGCAACAAAATACACAGCCTCCCGGGAAAAACAACGCATATGCCAGAATAAAACAACCTGGAGAGACCCAGACAGAGGGAGATGGATCCTCTTGACATGGGAAGAAATTAAAACGTAAAAAGGTTGTCAAATAAGTTGTGACTACAACTGAAACAGCTAAGGATTATGGGACACAGCGTTTTCGTTCGTGGCAACCTGCCAAGTTTACAACGGCCTAAATCCACACTGACTGGCAGAGCTGCCCAAACTTGTTCCTGCCGCCACTCACAGGAAGCACAGCAGTGCTGAAGTCGGGGGTTGGTGAGCCCAACAGAGAATGGAGCTGGCAAAGGGACCTTCATTAATCCACAGTCAGTGCTGGGAACGAGACCCCCTTCCCCCCATGGGAAGGGCGAGACCAAATGGGCAACATGTTGGAATCTGGCAAGTGGAGCCTAAACTGGGAGAGACAGTGACTTCAGTTGGTTCCTTCCTCCCCAGAGCAGATTTGTGGGATTTGCTTGGACAGGGGTGCCCCTGGCCGGGACCCAGTGGGCCATCCCAAATTGATTCCCTGCACCTAGCAAGCACTAACCGGGTGAAGGCACTTGAAGTTTGGCTGGCCGGGTGGTGAGGGGCAGGCAAAGGCAGCCGCTGCTTGCACCTCAGTGACAAGAGCAGGCAGGAGAGGGCAGAGGTCCCTCGCCAGCATGCTTCTGAGGAAACGTGGCCAACAGGAAAGGGGACTGGGACCTGCACTGTAACCTGTGTGGAGGAAGCCAGGGCCATGACAGGATAGAGAGGCAAGAGGAGACCCCCAGCCCAGAACCCTGAGAGCACTGATCCAAGAGAGGGAAAAACAAGGGAGACTGAAGGCGGCAAACATGCAACATCAGACATGGTTTCAATAGACATTAAGAAATATCTTCGGGATCTTGTAGACAAGCTCAAAACTGAAATATTAAATCAGGTAAAGCAGGATATGAGTAGAGTAATAAAAGAAATTCTCTCAGGAAGCATCTCTCAGGATGATACAGATGGAAGAAGGGAGGAACACAAAAAAAGGAGAGAAACATTTGATAAAGAATATAAAGGAAATATAGAATACGTGAAGCAGATTCAAAGAGACTACCAGGAAATTAAAAACTCTGGTGAAAGCTGGAAAAATGCCTTAAAAGAAACTAAGGATAGACTATCAAAACTTGAAGACAAGTTTGCAATGTGTGATCATGAAAGAAAGATCTCTTAAAAATAACAAGGAAACAGGCAGTAACAAAACAAATGCTAGAAGATGACAAGAGAATCTACAATTTAAGAATAAGAAATGTGAATGAAGAAGCAGGAATACATACAGGCTAATTACAAGGCTATTCACAGAAATAATTAAGGAAAACTTCCCAAGCATGGGAAAAGAAAATGACATTCGGTTGTGTGAGGCATACAGAACTCTAGCCACCTACAGCCAACACAGATCTACACCCAGACATATAATAATCAAGATACCAGAAATTCAATATAAAAACAGAATATTAAAAGCTGTCAGAGAAAAGAAACAGATTACCTATAAAGATAAGCTCATCAGGTTCATGGCTGACTTCTTGACACAGACCATCAGATCAAGGAGAGCTTGGAGCAAAGTATTCCAAGCCCTGAAAGAAAATAACCTCCAGCCCAGATTGATGTACCCTGCAAAACTGTCACTAGAAATTAATGGAGAAACAAGATGCTTCCATGACAAAGAGGAACTGGGCGAGTTTGTGACCACCAATCCAACTCTACAGAGAATACTGAAGGACATTCTAGAGAGAGAGTAAAAAAATACCAGGATTTTAGGAGCAGTGGCAGAAAGGCCTCAATGAGTGGGGCAGGCAGTAGAATGAAGGAGAAAAGTAGACAAAGGCAGAAAAATAGCATAGCAGAAATGAGGCAGAGAAGGATGGCTAGAAACTCTAACATAGATGGCCGTGATACGCTATATTGTTAACAGTGCACCAGGATCTAAAACCCACATTACTCACACTACTCTGCTTAGATGTATTATATTCTGTTCCAGTCATTCTACCTGTACTAGATTTGAGGGCACAGACAGTAATCCTGAAAATAACAGGATATAGTACGGTAATCATCCTTAATTTCCTATTAACTTAATCTAAAGCTCTGTAAAACCTACACTGTTTTACCATGACTGATCGTAATCAAATCTGGTTTATTGGATCGCTGTTGTATTGATGGATTTTATTCAAAGCTGTTATGATTGATAGTATCAAATCTGAGAGTATAGGCAACTGCACTTAAGATGACAAGATTCACTAGAATATCCACTATGGTTTGATTATTACCTGCTTTTGAAGTTTTATACTGTCTACAATGTTTTATTTTACTAATGCTATTATTTACTACTATACTCAAGTATACTGCTATACTCAATTATGCCTGATGAAATAGACATTCTATTGAAGATAATAAGAAACAACACAGTAATCATTGTAGATCACTTTGTATTGTGGTTTTATATGACTTTTTGGTTTCAAGTTTTTATAGGAATTTGTTTTGTGTTGCTATGTTTTATTTTTCCCTCTAATACAGAGAGGATAGAAATACATGTAGAGATTCAACCATGCGTAGCTGTTTACGCTCCCACTGTTTGACTATCTACTTTGTATGCTTTAATTTTGTAACTTGAACAACTATTTCTAAGAGGAAAATATGTAATTTATTAACTAGTGATTTCTTATCATTTACCTTTTTTTTTTTGAAATTCTGTATTAGCATAACCAGGTTGCTGAGTTGTTACTGGATCATTGAACTTCTTTGCAGTCTCACTGTTGACTATTTTGTATGCTTTAATTTTGTAACTTGAACAACTATGTCTAAGAAGACAATATGTAATTTATCAACTAGTGATTTCTCACTGCTTTTTTTCCATGAAATTCTGTATTGTTTCTACCCCTTTTTCTGTTTTGCTTAATTTCTTTTTAAATAAAAAAAAAGAATCAAAGGGTTGAACAATTAGTTTTTGTATATAAAATATTTCCAAGGAAGAATTTTGGGGATTGTGGTTCACATAAAATTATAGTAGAACCAGGACAGAGAAGTTGAAATAGCTTACACCCAGAGATTCTCTAACAATGTCCCAATTTATTGACTAGCTAAAAAAGATTATTCTAATAGTTTCCCATACATTCCAGTAGGTCAGTGATGACTAACTAGAATGCTCTTTTGAGAATCTGATGTTGTGTCTGCATTCAGCAGAATAGTCATATGCATTAGTGATGTCTCCCATGAGGAAGTGAGGATGGAATAATGGATGGGAACATATTTTTTCTTATTCCATCATAGATCATTTCTGTCCATCTATAATGGTTGCTTTGTGGAACAAATAAGGGAATGTGAATTGACTTTAAGTTCTTCTTTCTTGACCCTTATCAAGCAAGCAAGATACTGAATAAAGTTGGTTTAATATAGCTCCTACTTTTTAGGTGCTTAAACCCAAGATATTAAAGTATTAAGTTAACTTTACATATACATATACATATTAAGTATATATATTAAGTATGTATTAAACAATGAACAAATTTCAAGGATATGCAAAATGAAAATGCATTTGTAGCACAAGGAAATACTTAGATCTGTTTGTGAAGAAGGTCACACCATGCTGGTCTTTCACTATGGTGACTAAGTGCTGCAGAATGGTGTACCGTTCCCAGGATAGCCTCCTCCCTGCAGCAGAGTGTCAGTAGGGCAGAGCTTCAGGAATCCTGCTTGAATTGTTTCATGGTGGCAGCTCTAACATCCTTTAGTTTTTCAAACATTATTCCTTTTTTAAAAAATTTTTTTCATCAAAGAGTCAGTATAGTATGATATACACAAAATGGGCTACAAGTCAACTACTATTCCTTTTGCAGTGTGACCCTGATTTTCCCCATCTGAGCCTCGGCTTCCTCATTTATGAATAAGTGAAGGTACAGGATTATGAGAGTTCTTTTACTACTAACGTTCTCTCATTGGAGTAAGTACACTTTAGGATTGCTGGGCACCTTTCTTGTTTAAACACCATAACTTCATGGTCCCTGACTCGTTCCTCCAGTGTTCTTCCATCTAACTTGTGCTTAGTTACAGCTTACTCAAAGGGAGGGACACAAAAACTAAGCTGCTCCATTAGATTTTTTTCTCTCGGGAATTAGAAATTAGAATTTACTGAACACTTTAGCAAACGTGGGACCACCACGTACCATAAACAGGTAGGAACAGATTTGTCTACAGAGACATATGGAAGAGAATGCAGAAAGAAACAAGCCAGGAGATACGAGGAACCCTAGAGAAAATGAGTTTGAACTCAGTCCTTGATGCAAACAGAAATTCCTGACACTGTTGCTCAGGAGAGCGACTCATTTGTTCATTCATTCACCATGCATTGACTGAGAGCAAGCACTATTTTGTGAATAGTGAGGTACACTGGTGAACAAAAGGCACAGTCTCTGACATCACAGATTTTTTTTTTCTACTAAAAAAGAGAGACACTCAACAAATAAATATACAACATATAGCATCGGAGTATAAAGATAAAGAAGAAGTATAAATTTAGCAGGAGGAGAGGGAGAGGGTCAAGGAAGGTTTATCTGACCAAGTAGCATTCAAACACGGACTTGCATAAAATGAACAGACTACTCAGACATGCCAGGGAAGAGCCATAGAAGCAGTGATAGCAACTTCTGCAAAAGTCCTACACTGGGATTGTGTTTGCCATGTCAAGGGCAGAGGCTCAATTTCCCATCTCCTCTCAGCACCACCATCTTTTTAAAAAAATTTTTAATTTTTTAAATTAAATTTTTTTTTTAAATTTAAAGAGGAAAAAAAACCAAAGAAAAACCAAGAAGCAAACACACACAAACAAAAAACAACAAAAGTAAGATGATAACAAGACAATAGTCATATAGGATTTCAAAACAAGAAGATAGGAATTTAACAATGATTGTTATATTGCATATTGTTATCTTCAAAATAGTTGCTCAGGTTACCAGATACAGTTATGCAAAATTGATCAGACAATATAATTTCCTTTTGAGTAGTTTCTTTCCCTTTTACTACATCTATTGTAACTTTTGGATCTTACTCTCAGTTTCTTACACTAGCAAGACATTACGTTGTTTACACACGAGAGTCTGATTTATTTCCCTTATGGTTTCTAGCTGCATTCATTTACCTATAAAAGCCTTGAGCGTATCATTCTTTATGGCTGAGTAATATTCCATTGTAGAAAAATACCGCATCATTTCTTAGTTGATGGGCATTTAGGTTGTTTCCCAAATCTGGCTTTTACAAATCGTGCAGCTATAAACATGGATGCATATGTATTGCTGTGATATGATGTTTTCAGTTCTTCTGGTAAAATACCCAGAAGGAGAATAGCTGGGTCAAATGGAACCTCAAATCCTAGTTTGTTTGTTTGTTTTACTTTTTTAAGGAATCACCACACTGATTTCCACAGTGGTTTTATCAGTCTACATTTTCAAGAACAATAGAGAAGGGTTCTTTCTCACAGCTGTACCAGCATTTGTTGTTGGTTAATTTCTTGATGTTAGCCATTCTTTTTGGAGTGTGATGATATCTCAGTGTGGTTTTAATTTATATTTCTTGAATGACCAATGAATGTGAGCATTTTTTCATGCATTTATTTGCCATTTGTATTTATCACCACCATCTCTGTGAGAGATCTCATTGTGTAGACTGTCCTTTGCTCACCCTGGTGGAAGGATCTTTATCTCTACTTCACTTCTTAGCCTTGAGCCTTGGTTCACACTGCCTGAAATTCTAAGTTTTAATCTGTCACTGTCACTTTGACTTCAATGTTCTGTGCATTACCTTTATCAAATGCTTTTTTTCACTCTATGCATTTTCCTTCCTGCAGACCCATAGTTCCTTTAAGTCCTCACTTTGTCTTTTAGGCTGATCCTTTACTGATTCTCATCCTTCTCCAACTTATATTCTTTCAAACATCAGCAGTATAGTTTAATGGTTGGAGTGTGCCCTTTGGAGCCATCCTGCCTGGGTTTTAGTGCCACTCTTCCCACCGTTAACTCTGTGTGCCTCAATTTCCTGAGACATAATAAGATAACCTCTGCCATTGCTGTCATATGGATTAAATGATCCAGTGCACACACATTGTTTAAGAAAGTGACAGGCCATAGAGTAAGTACTTGGTAAAAATTATAATGATAATGATTATGCAATTACCATAATTATTTATCTGCTCTTCCAGCAATAATTTGAACCTCCTTGATGCACAATCTTATTCTGTTTAGCCTTCCCTAGAAGTTTTAACCTAATCTTATTTCTCTGTTCTTATACTGTGGCAGCTAAGATTTATTTTAAAATCAGCAACAGAAATAAAACTGGATGGGCATGGTGGCACACACCTGTAGTCCCAGCACTTGAGAAGCTGAGGCAGGAGGATCGCCATAAGTTCAAGGCCAGCCTGGGCTACATAGCGAGTTGAAGGCCAGCCTGAATTATATAGCGAGATCTTGTCTCAAAACAAACAAACAAACAAACAAACAAACACAGACACCAAACCAAAACAAACAAAAAATATCAAAAAATAATAGTAAAAAACCAAAACCCCCCAAAATCCTAATTTATTAAGCAGGTTGACACTGCCATAAACTTAGAACTTTCAGACCCAGCTTGGCCCCCCACCCACTGTGAAGACTGCTTTATATGCTTTTGGTTACCTTTTTATCTATTCCCTTGAGACTCCAAACCATCATCACACTTGCCTCTCAACTACTGATCTCTCACCTTTGTTTTGACAGTTCTTACAGGATCTACTTAAACACAGCTAAAATGTATTTATATGCTTACATCTTCTTCAAAGGTGAGATTCTTTTCCCCTTTTGTTCTATATAGCTTTTCCATCTTATTCCTTTGAGGACCTGAGCCCACAATTTATGTCCTCTCTTATTCATTTCAGGCCCCAACATGCTCAAATTTCTTGCATGTTAACAAAACAACAAAAAGAAACCCCTCTGAACTACAGATTTTCTTCTATCTGCTGTTCTATCTCCTTTCTTTATGGCTGCCAAATGTCCCCTGGGACAAAAATGATCCTGTTTGAGAACTACTGAATATAGGATAAACCAATATAAAACAGGAAAACTAGTATAAAATGAATTATGGCAGAAATTCTAAAAGGAAGAGCCCATAGTAGCCTCTAGCCTTTGTATTTAAAGTTGAGTTCAAGGTATCTTGTACTGCAAAAGTCTTTACTGTATTGAAATAGTCTTGAAAAAAAGTTTTCCTTGTCACTTCTAAATGAATGTCTAATGCAGTTTCCCCTAACATTAAAGATAAAATATTTGCCTAGTGGGCTTGTATCAATTCATCTTATAAATTTTTATTGTTTTTTACATAACTTTCATGTGCTCTTTGCAGTGGGGAGGGTTAAGCGGACTTTCCTTGTTTTTGAGGCTAAGGAATCTGGATTCTTTGGGGGAGAGGCAGTTACAAAGAATAAAGGCTACATGATTTTATAAAATCACTTCCACAGTGGTTATTACTTAATCAATTTGTCACATTTATTTTCAGGTGTTCCTATGGTGGCATTTTAATGAATAATAGAAAACCAATGCTCAATTCAAAATGACACCTCAAGCCTCTTAAACAAAAACATGTTTGGTATATTAAAAAAATAGTTCTCTCTCTGCAATATAACCCTTATAATTCACATGCAGCCTACTACTGGTTGTGCCTCTGACTTGAGATTCAGACTGTACCTGCAACATCAAATTCGATTTCCAGTGTGACCTTGCTCGTGATGGAAGAGTCTCTGAGGAGCTGATTGGCTTCCTCGAAGGTGCTGTCTTCAGTTGGAATCCCATTGATAGCCATCACTCTATCTCCAATCTGTAGCACTCCACATCTAATTTAGAACCACATGTTATAAATTGTAGACGGAATAAATAATCATTAAGTCGAACTTGTCAAATCTATCTTGTTTCATCCTTGCAAAATAGTACAACCATTTGGTCATATTTACTCAATCCTGTGGGCATCAATTTAGGTAAATGGCAAGGTCTTGTTTTTTATTTCATGGTTACAACTGTAGGTAATGAAATCCTACAGTATTTCCGAGAATTAATTAATAATTCATAACCACAGTATTGTTATAATCTGATTTGAGTCCATGTATGTAATGGCGAAGACATTTCTGTATGGCAGAGAAATGATTGAAGTTTGCACTTCAGATCTTCTTGTTACGGAATTTTTCCTTTTTAATTATTATAGCCTCTAGTCTCCTGATGGACAAAATCTGCTAGATAAATGCATCCATGTTCATAATTCTTCTCAATCTGATCAAGAACATAAAATTTTATTGTCAGAACAGAGTTCATTACATCTTGCATTTCCTGCATGGAGCCACTGCATAATTTATTAGCCATTAAAAGACAGACAGCACTAGAAATACAGAGCAGAAAAAAAAATGCTGTGAAACAAAAGTGTCTCACCTTTCTGCTGGACTGTCAGCTTCAATATAGGAAATCAAAGGTGGAGAAGAGAGAGTTTCTGTGGCAAACACACTGCCCTGCAGTTGGATTCCAAATCCTGTGACGGGATCTGCTGTCAGCACAACCTCTGTGGTCTCTGTGTGAACAACTTGTCCAGCCAATCCTACTGTGCTAGAGGCTAAAGACACTAGAAGGACAAATGTATAAAAGAATCACTTTATGCTTAAGCGAATTCCAGGAATACCAGCATTTCCAAAATAAATCATGCCCCCAAACAAAGACTCATTGGCATTTGAGGAGGTTGGTATTTTGGCTTTCAGGCAAAAACTCTGGCCAGAGGTGAATGGGATAAAATGAATCTTCCAGTATTTGTCATGTGTCAGTTATAGGATCAGTGAAGCGTCTTCTGTACCCCTACCCCTCAAACTATGAGCTGTTATAGGAGCTGTGGGAAAAGGAAATCCTTAGGATTAGGGTTTGTGAATGTTAGTGTTGGCTTTGTAACTGAACATCAGCTGCCAGGACCTTGGGGGAAGCTATTTCACCTGTGTGTTTGTACTATCTAGGAAAAGGGGAGCTGGGCTAGCTGGTCTAATAGTTTTTCCACTTTAGCCATCTGTGCTTGAGCTTTATTGACATTTTATAAACCAGTCAGCCTTGAGCTTTGAGAAACAGTTAACCTAACTCTGGCCCCAGAAGTGGTGTGGCTGTGCTGGTTTTCAACCTTCCTCCAGCACTGAGTTAGTACAATGGAATCATTTAAGCCATATGTTCTTCCTGCCCTCAAATGTGGTCTGCTCAGTCTTTGTTCTTTCCTACTGGGCCTCCAGTTTCTATGTTGTCTCCTATTTCACTCAGTTCTCTAATATTCATTTGAACCTCCAGCCAGATCTGCCTCTGTCTCCATCTCTTTTCTCCACTTTGTTTTTCTCTTCTCCCAACTTCTCTTCTCTTCTTTTCTCTTCTCTTCTTTTCTCTTCTCTATCCCCACTCATCCCTGAATTTGAAAATGAAAGGAACACTCCATTCCTGGAGGCATTTCTTAACCTTGCCTGCTGGATTCAGCCACCTGTATTCTCAGAGCAAGCACTCTGCCTCTAAGGCTTCACGCTGAAATATCTCTTTCTCCAAAAAATTATCTTCTAGCATCATTACTTTAATTGAAACCTAATGACACTAGAATCCCTCCAATCACAAGCCATTTCTTTTACTCCTATGTGGGACCAGGAAAGAGAAAATTTCATGATTCATCCTGCCCCCTGCATGCAGTATTTTTCCCCTCAAATGACTTCTATTTAAAACCTCATATTCTATACTTATTTCTGCTTTGTCTCATCTTTAAACTTACCCTTTTCTACTCTTCAAAATTCCCTACTTCCTTGCTGAATTCAGGTCTTAAGTGTACTTCCTCTAACCTAGGTCTTTTCTCTATCCTCATCATGATGATATTCTTTGCATGCTGACTTTGTGGTTCTTCAGCTGTGTCAATTTCAGTCACCAGTAATTTCTCCTACTTCAGCTGTCAGTGCAGCCCGTCTCCCTTCAAAGTGCATACATTTCCAAGTTCTCAGTGTCTGAATCCCCCTCATAGATCCCACACCTCTTATCAGTCATCCAGCATCTTTTCCTCACACTCCATGTGGACCTCTGAGGATCATTTCAATGATGCATCTGCTACTCTCAGAGATCCTTAATCATCATGTGGTTTGCTGTACTCCTGTTCTCTACACCCTCTGGCAATACTCAGCCAACTCTACGACTGTTACTAGGTTGCTAAAGGATGTTAGAGAAAGTCACTATAAATTCACATTATTTTCTTTGGAACCCTAGAATCCTTTATAGGGTAACATTTTGGCAACTTATTTTATTTCTTACAGTATTGATTTCAAACATTTCTTTCCTTACAAGGGTCAAACTTTATTCTTTATTTCATTTCATACAATAATGAAGAGATCCAACTACTTTGAGAAGTATTCCTTAAATAACCTTAATTTCAACTTCACTTTCTTTGAACCATCAAATATTCTCCTTTTCTGTCCACTTCTGGTTTAATCTTTCTTTCATCTCAAGGCTAATTCTGCTAACTCTTTTAGTATTTTATAAAATGCGATTTTGTGTCATAAAGAGCCTTTCTCTTGCTGCTTTTCTAAATGTTCTCACCCACTTCTCTACCTTCCTGATTTCTATTGATTTGTACTGATTCTGAAAGGGCTTATAATTTGGCTTCTGTACCCTTCTTCACCATTTCCTGGACGTGTTCTCAGTGATGACTTATTGATGGCCTCATCTATTCAGCTGTTCTGCAGTGACTGGATTTAGGACCATCCTGTTTTTCCAAATGTGCTTTCTAGTTTGTATGAAATTTATTTCTTAGTTTACATTTTCATCCTCTGCCAGTCTCTATGCTTTCTTCTGTATATGAAACAGAGACTCAACTGCATTTATATCTTAGGGCTTCTCATTTGTTTCCTCCTTCACCTTCTATGTGCCTATAATGTGAGCTCTCCATGCATTTCCTCAAGTCTCTTATGTCTTAGTCTCTGAGATGAGCCTCTTCATTTTTGTAAATATCCCATCTGTAAACATCTTTCATCAGTTTCTCAAAGGTAGTGTTTTTAAAATCAAGTAAATCCCCTTCCTTGCCTCAATTTCTGCGAGATTATTATGTTTATGGTCTTCCAGGCTTGAAATCTCAAAGCATCCCTTGACTCATGGCTCCCTATTGTCTCAGATCCCACCAGCTGCTAAGTTCACATTGGATGCGTAAGTCTTCTTTTACCTTTTTACTTTCAAAATTTTAATATTTCATTCTTTTTTTTAAAATCAAGTATTTTAATACTTGATTTCAGGGTCCTCTCATGCTTGATGCTTTCTGGATATTATTACCAGATAAACTTTTCCTTCTTGATGAGACCCCCAACTTACCTGATCCCCTAGAACAGGGCTTCATTATCCCTAAAACATATTATTGTACAGATATCCTGAGTGTGTCCCAGCCTGGTATCTTATACTAACATGGCTTCAATTTGTCACTAGATTGGACTTTCTAATAGGCAAAGTTTAGAATAATTCAATGGTCTCACTTTCTATAAAACAAACTTTTCAATTTTAGCAGTGCATGCAAAATTCTTCTTAAGATCATCTTCTCTTACACATTCAGTCCCAAGTTCTTCCCTCCTCTCTCCTGTGTGCTATGCTCCAGGCCTGTGTGCATACTTTTGTGTATTAGTATATCCTGTGTCCTCTGGTTTGTTAGTTCTTTCCCTGGGTTTTCAATGTCCCTTTCTCTGATAATTCTAAGTGGAATTAAGTATTTACTTTTCCACATTTCTAACATAGCCTTCTCTTTTAGTTTTTATCAGGTTTTTATGTGGTTGTTTCTCTATCCTCTTGACCCTGAATTCTTGGAATGTTGGGACCAGATATTATTGTCTTTGAAATGTTAGTTTATGGCACTTTCAATAAATGCTGAATAAATGAGGAATGAATCAATTTTTGTGCTATCATCTCTATTTTCCTTCCTGGACCCAACACATCACATAGAGTGTGCTGAGTAACCATAAATAATTAGAAGTCATTATTTAGGATCCAGAACTTAAAAAAAAACAAAAACAAAAAAAACCATGGTATATCATTGTAGCTCACAGGGTAAGGGAAGGTGAGGTGGGTTATTTGTCTAGGAGGAAAAAGAAAAAAACCCCACTACTTTTCCTTAAAAGTAAACAGCATCATCATTCTTTCTCAGCTAGATTACAGTTAAAGTAGCCTGTAACACGTATATTAGAAATATTCTCCAATCCTAGGTTTTGTATACAGGGTGACCTACAATGCCAATATCTGACACCAGTAGTGTCATATATTAATTCATATCATTTTCTATGTAGCTTTGCTGATGTTCAGCATACTTTGTAGGCCACGTTATACTTTTTGTTATTAGTGATACAAACCCACTAGTCACTTAGAAAATACGGTTTTTGTTGGTAGAGATCTAGAGAAGTGCACCTCATTCCACTTATAACAATGTTGGGGCATCATCTCCATGGAAGGTTACTTCTAGTCACCTTCTAGGAAAGCTTTTGAATTTTAACAGCAATGTTTTTGTAATGGTTGATACACTGTGTCAACTTGAGAAGTTTAGCTAAGTGACTCAGCAAGGAGCAGGGGTCCTTTGTACACATCCTCATCCTGTGCAAGATGAGGGTAGGGAGGTGGTGTGATTATTATACCCAGCCTGGGGGTGGGGTTGGGGTGGTAGCCTGCGTACAATAAAAGAGAGAAAAAGGCTTGCTCCCCACTTCCCTGAGCCCCTGCACTTTATTCTTGCTTTTGCTGTCTTCTGCTATCTTGAACTGTTGCCCCTGTGCTTTGCCACCCTGCTTTGGAGCCAGCTGATTATGGACTGAAACCTCCACAATCTGTGAGATGAATAAACCTTTTCTTCCTTAATTTGGGGTTTCGGGAATTTTGTCCCAGCAATGAGGGAAAAGTAACCAAGACAGCTTTCCTTTATGTGAATCTTTCTACAGGTTCACATCACCATTTTTCCCATTTGATATCTCAATTTGATTTAGACTTTTGAGACTACTGAGTTAAAAATTGTTTGAAAAATCATCTTTTCCCCATCTCTATTAAGAAATAACCAGGAGCCAGACGTGGTGGCTCATGCCTGTAATCCCAGCACTTGGGAGGCTGAAGCAGGAGGATCATTGTGAGTTCGAGACCAGTCTGTGCTACAAAGTGAGCTCAAGGCCAGCCTGAACTGCATAGTGAGACCCTGTCTCAAAAAGACCAAAAAAAGAAAAAAAAAGAAATAACCAGGGAGAAACAGGTCAGTTGAATAGAAATAGGTGGAACTAGATTAGAGATAGTGAATCCCTCAAAAAAGAGACCTCCTGTATTTTTTTAAAGACAGTTGAGGAATTAATTATACTCTTTAGGTTTTGGAAATAGAAGTACTAAATGATGGTGTCATTATTTCTGTGTGTTCTACCTGTGAAAACTTGATGTGATAAAAATTATTAGCCAACTTAATTTAGGACTTCAAGTAAATTTATGTTATAGATTGGTTTTGTAATTATATTGTTATAATTTATATCACAAATATGAGATTATATGAAATGAACTCTAAAAGCCCCCTAAAATAATGGGGTCTATTCTTTGAAGGTGTAAAGTTTCACTTGAAATTGTATTGATAACATATATATATGAGTCTTAGAAACTGTTACCAAATATGGAAAAGATAAATTTTAGACTTAGAGATGAGAAGTGAAAAGAAAAAAATATTACTCGAATGAGAAAAAAGATGAGCTAACTATCTGCTCCTATTAATGTGGTTAACAAATAAAATAAACATGATTATAATCTTCTACTTGAAAGTTTGTTTGATGAATTCCCCATCCCATAGCAGATACTCCAGTATGGTAAGCAAGCAGCAAGAGGCTTTGAGCTCCTGGCTGTGTTTCAACACATCCACTGCTACTCAACATGAAGACAAAGATGACTGAAATTCTGACATGTCTGCATTTGAGTCTAGCTCACTGGCATGTGTCCAGACAGTGTTCAGGATTCATGTCTGCTCTGTGTGGTTCCCATTCGCAACTCCTCAAGGTTCCATTCACAGCTCTTTAGGTATTCAGGGAATGACCCCCCGCACACACAATTTTTATCTTCCCAGGGGAAATCAAAGATACCCAATGATTTTCAAGCTTTGGACTCTAAAAGATGAAAAATTCTCCACATATTTTTCAATTTAGGAGGCTGTTTAGTTTACTTTCGGATATGATAAGCATTTAAAAAGTGTAGAGGGTGAGGCCCTGGAAGGTTTATTAATATAATGTGTTTAATTATTTGACCTTGTAATTTGAGATATCTGTCTCACTAGGCCAACATTTGGTATACCTACCGCACTGCGGGTTATGTGGTTCAGTTTGGGAGAGTGGAAGAGGCGGTGGACATCTTCCTCTCCAAATGGGTGGGGTGGGGAGTGAGGCAGCTTCTAATCTAAACTGCCCCCTTTGAGGGCTTCCTGCATTGTCACTTTTTAGAAAAGCTTACCTTTACCATTAGCTGCTTTTACCTTTAGTTCTTTTGTCACGGGTCAGTGGACGGGACTATAAAATTTGTTAGTTTTTAAAAATTTTCTCTCTTTCACCTTTCCTAGTGGTAGGAACGGTGACCACAGAAGTAAGGAGCGTTCTGGAAACGTGTTGTTGTAACTTCTACAATTTGCTGCCATCCAGGAAGGCTGGGAACAAGCGAGTATAGGGCTCTGTGTATAGAAGCAGGAAGGAATGAGCTGGAGCCACTGCTTAGTCATCCCGCCATGACAGGTGTATGATGGGGTTCTGGAAGGAGCTGTGTCCTCTGTGGCAGACAAAGGACAGTCAGGGTTGTGACGGAAAGGCAAGTGAGAGTCAGAAGACAGGAAGACAGTGCTTCCTCTATGACCGGGCTCTCCAATGCTTGCAGGGCTTTGTGAGTCTACTCAAAGCCTAGAGTTCAGGATACTCATCACTCTCTCCAAGAAACAAACATAACAGTTCTTTTGTTTAATCCTCACAAAATGTTGTTGTAGACCATCTGTTTTTCCCTTTGTTTTACACAATGCTTAAAACTTATGTAAGAATATTTCATTCTTTTCTGGATCTATCCTTACTTTGTACTGGAAATACATGTAAGGTTTTTTTTTTCTTCTGTTTTACAAGCTCTGGTTTCAACTCATCACCAATTCAGCAGAGATTTTTTATTATATTTGTGATTTTCACCACGATTCACCATCCATACAAATAGCCTGGTTGCTATAGAAACATAAGTATTAGAAAGTGGGCAGCAAATGGTGGCACAGAATAAAGACATAAATAAAATGGGAGAAATAAACCAGGGTAGAATGCAAGTGGCAATAAAATTTTTATTCTCAGTTACTTAGGAAGATCTTTACACCTAAGATGACCATATCAAGTTTAAACAATAAAAAAAAGAATTCTCAATTTTTTCTTGAGAATTTGGCAACTATCATTATTGTTTTTAAGTCTTTCTGAGGTAGAAATGAAAGTACATGGCATTTGGAGCTTTATTGTTTGACTAAAATACAAAATTATGACCTCAGCTGCATTTGGTGGTGATCTAGTGTGCCTAATGTTTAAAGCAACCATGAATGAAAAATGTCTTGAACTGCATTTCTGTTTATATTTCTACTACATTGGAGAAATAATGTGCTGATTCAAGAGAAAATTTATGACTTGGTTGTAGGTATCAATGACAGTGTGGCCTCAGCTTTGCTTCCTACTACAAAATTGAAGATGTGTAAATATCAGCTTGTCACAGGCAAACATATTATCATACATTTATATTCACTAATGGCCTTAATTAACACAGCAAGTCTTACCTAGTACAAATAAATGACTAGTCTCTGATAAAGCACAAACATTAATGAATTCATTTTAATTGCTCTTTCCTGCTGAGGACTGTTAGCCTGTTTCTGCCAATGAGGAGTACTTCAGTGAAACAATTATATGTAAAAAAAATTCATATATAAATATCCTGCTCAAACCCTGATGACATTATCAAAAGCCTAAAGACCTATGTTATGCCAAAAAGTAACCACTCTAGAAAATGTTTAAATTTAATAGTAATGTCACATGGGGCAATTTATATTGAGGTATATAATACATAAACTATTCAAAGTAGGTAACTAATAGTGCCTATGGGTCACTAGATATTGTTTTAGCAAGTGTGTACACGTGTGTGTGTGGACACAAAACCTCATATAATCTTTACAGTTGCTCAGTGAGGTAAGTAGTGTAATTAGCTCATTTTAGCAGAGGTATGGAGAGTTAAAGAAACCTGTAAAGATCTTACAGTTAGAAAGTGACAACGTCAGGATGACACACCTCCGGGTCTAGAGTCTACTAGAGACCGTGAACCTTTTAGAGCTTTCAATGATTCAAACAGCCTGCTATGGCATGGGTACCACAGGTTCACCACTACTGGTAGACTCATAACCACTTCACTATGTTGCCCTCAACTAGTTTCCTCCTGTAGGAAAGAATTTATTTTAGTTTCAGCTAAGAAATGAGTGGGACTCTAGATGCTCCTTGTTCAAATAAACTTATTCTCCTGTTTTCTAATTTCAAATTTGTCATTTTCATATACTAAAGTTGACAAATTTCCTTATATTCAAAAGGACAGGTAAGTCAACATCACGAGTTCACCACAGAGTTCTATCATTTGCTATGCTTTTCTTTGTAAAGAAGCCTGCAGGTTCTTATATCACTTTCCAGTGTAGATGACAGATGGTGTCTCACAGCGTTGGTGGCCTTGATGGGACTGGTGAGAGATCCTTCAGTGTCAATGAATCTCTGGCAAACAAGATCAAAAGCCAAAACATATAACCACTCCCTTCATAAGAATATTCTCTTGTCAACACCAGCCAGGACATATCTAGGTTTGGTTTTATTTATGTAACTAAGTGTTCCTTATTTATTCATTTCCCCAGCAACGGAAGAAAAGAGACTCCCACCTTCTTTAGGTTTCTTTAAAACAATCAGCATCACATTCATCCAAAAAGGAACAGTGCAAAACATACTCACACTTCTCTAAACTAGATCAGATCTAGTTGGAAAGGTAAGTATTCTTTTCTTCTCAAAGTTATGTATGATGAGGATTATGATCTACCTCAACAGAAACTTATGATGTAGGGATGATTAGTGTTTCTTCCCTGGTTAGGTACTCAATTAACTTTCTTTTGGTACATATAGCCAGCTACCTCAAAGCAAGCACTCAAGTTTATTTTCCTGGTCTTGCTTACTCTATATTGTGCTTGGCTGTTCTGGAAGCTAATATTTTCAGGAATACTAGTTGTCGTTCCTACACTTTAGGATGCTTGTTATAAGGATAAGCATCTTTCTATCCTTCTTAATCCAGTGCTGTGAGTAATAATAAATAGATGTGAGAGAAGTGCTTCTTAGTGGAGTAGATTCATGAAGAAGTAATGGAAATTTGGGGAATGAAATATAATTTGAAAGAAATGTTCAAACTAACCACTGCTTTTTTGGGGAGAGGCCAGTAAATATAACAGTGTGAAATTTATAATAGCATTAAATAAATGCATGAGATTCTTACACATTTATCAAAAGAGGGGTAGAGTTTGCATAAGATTGTTTTAGAGGAAATAAGAAACTAAAAACAAAGATTTTATGTTTAAAGCCACCCAGAATATAAAGGAGTCTTAGGAGAAAAAGTACATCTTTAGTTATGACATCAGAAGAGCAAGAAAAAAAAAAATCTCAAATAAAATCTGTAGTAAAGTAGTATGAACTGATTCAGTATGAAGCTATATTTGATGCAATCATTATCATTTAGATTATGGGTATCACATCATGGTTTTGGCCTAGAGTTTTTGGTTACTTAGCTTCTGCCTGGTCACTTAAGCCCTTGAAATACTCTCCCCATAAGTTTTAGTACGTCAGACTTTGATGCTCAGACCTTTGCTGCTGCCCAAATGACTAAAACTGGATAATGTTTGACTTACGCGAGCTTTTGAAGTCTTTCTTTTTCAGTCTCCGCCTCATCATGGTCCCACGTGGGCTAGTGGAGTAGAGGCTTCGAGGTAAAGTCCCCATGTTCAGAGAACTCAGGCTGTACGCACTCATGGAGGTAGGAGAGAACGATGAGGACACCAGAGCTGCTGAAAGAGAGCGGAGACTTGGCACAGCGGATTCACAGGCGCACGCGCCTGCCACCCTTGCAACAAGTAACAGTCCAGAAAGACACACACACGCAGAGCAGTGGTTAGCAGCTATCCCGTCAGACAGACAGCAGGCTTGAGGAGCAGGGCGCTAGAATCCCAGAGTGACAAGCATTTGTCAGTACTGAGGGGCAGTGGGGTCCCTCCACAGCACATAGGGACATAAAGACTCCATGAATTTTGTTTTAGACAAAATACCAAGGGCTGGGGATTTAGCTCAGTGGCATGAGTGCCTGCCTCGCAAGCATGAGGTTGTGAGTTTAATCCTTGGTACCAAAAAACAAAACAAAACAAAACTGAAACATGAAATCAAGTTTTTCTCCATGAACAACAATGTAATGCTTCAAAGACTTAATATCATTTTCATTATTTCTGACATAAATTCCAGAATTGATCTCACATGCACAAAGATCTGTACTGAATTGTTATTTGCTGTACCACCTATTACACATTTTAAGTATTTACATCCTTTCTTAATGACAAATGCTTTCTAATGAAATAAGTCAGAATAACATGCTACACATATTATTAAAAAAAAAAAACACTCAACATCCATGAAGCCAAAGATGCAGTGAATTAGAGGACAAAAAGCTGAGCAGGATAAACAAAAGAGCAGGAGGAGAAAGCCTGGACCATTACGAGGGCTGTTTGGAGGAGGCGCTTTCGGGAAGGTCAGGGCGGGTGCGCTGCAATGGTCAGGGTGGTGCGGATTATGGTGGTGGCCAGCGAGAAGGCTGCACTGGTTGATGGCCCAGGAATCCCAGGGAAGTTGCCTGTCGCTCCTCTGAATTTTCACTGCCCACATGAAGTGATGATGAGAAATAAGAAAAACAAACATAGGAAAAAAAAAAAAGAAAAAGGAAAAAAGTAACTGAATTGCACAAATTAAAAAGATAAGTAATGAAAATGAAAGCTGCTTGCAAAGAAAAAAATTCCCTTGGCTTTCTCTTTTTCTCAGTGGTCAGCAAAACAGATGATTAACATCAGCAACATGGAAACTTTTCATCTTCCCAAGAATAATGCGTGCCTTTCCCCAACCCATTTTTTCTCATTTTAAGATGAATACTGAATCGATTTCTAATCTCCCCTGTGCTTCACAGCAGAGATTAAAAACATTTTTTAACTTAAAAGTCACTCTCATAAAGATCTACGACATACGGTTAGTAATTAAAGATTTGCAAATCCTGGCCAGTTAGTAGCACTTGTTTAGAGGAAAAGAAAAGAAAGAACAATAAATCACATTGGTTCATGATTCCTGTGGCCAACTAGTCCCACTTCACAATTTATTGCTGTGACATTTTAATTGCACTATGATTCATCACTTGAACTTAATTTTTCTCAACAATAAACTGCTCTAATCATCTATCAGTATCAGAATCTTATTTGTACCCTGATTAATAAGGAGAAGACAAAGGTTTCAATATATTTGGACTTGTTTTGAGAAAGCATATTTCATTTAAAATATTTAATTTGTAAATTACTTCACATATTTTCATATTTGCTTAAGGCACCATAAAAATTTAATGAGGATTACTTCAAAGTTTTGGTATCCCTTTTAGTTTTTAAAAATCATATATCATACTTTAATTTTAAGTTCAATGTTAAGATTTGATTTTCTAAGCAGTGCTCTGAAATGTGAGTCATATTTTATATTATGCCTGATAGACAGGTTTTCATTAAATAATTCAGAGGACTTAAAAATAACTCTAATTTTATCATCTGCTTTTATGATTCCAATGCTAGGTATCTTACATCTGAACTATTTTACAATAGTCACTTACATGGACTCAAATACTATGTATGTATGAAGGGGGGGCATTTAGATAAAAGTGATAGCACCCATGAAATAGGCTACCCTGGCCTTTCTCATCTCTGGAGTGGGGTAGAACACGGAACACAAGCCTTAGCAGGGACATGTCACTGTGGAGAGAGGCAGACCTGCATTTCAGTTCTGTCATGGCCCTTGCTCTCTGCATGACCCTGGCCAGCTGATTTCAGCCTCAGTTTCCTCACATGTCAACTGGAGGTTAGGAATGCATTTACTCTGCAGGGCTGCAGTGGGAGGTATGCATGGAATGAGCTTGGCATGGTGCTGGTCTGCAGAATAGAAACAAATGAGCTATGAGTAATAATATTGATTCTGTCTAGTGTTCTACCTACAAACCAAAAATAAAATGCCTTTTAAAGGAAATTGCAGTGTCTCTCACTCAATGAGTTTAAATCACTAGACACTCAAGTTTTAGGGGATTTGTCAGAAATCTGCAGAAAAACACTTTCAGAGCCACTGTAATTTTATAGTCCTAAATAAATTGGCTGTTTTCTTCTACCCCACTGTGCTTTCTAGTTGGATTTCTCTTAGTTTAAGCCACTGTCACTTTCATCTAGACCATTGCAACATCCATGGACTAGGCTCCCTGATTCATACCTGCTTTCAGCTATTTGTAACACAGCTAGGGTGATCTTTCAAATGAAAGGTTAGGTCATATCACACTTGTTTAAACTGCGTATCATTAAAAAGATTAATGAGTATAGTCCCTACTCATCTCTTTAGCTCCATGAGTAACACTGCCCTCAGCTTCATGTTTTAGCTACCAAGGGTTTTGCCTGTTCTTAGAAAAAGTCAGGCCTCCTTTCTGCCCCAGTGCCTTTGCACTTGTGAGTCTTACTCCAGTTGTTTGTAGGGTTGGCTCCTTTTCATCAGTTGGGTCTCAGTTCAGATGCCACCTTCTTAGATAGGTTGCTGCTGACCTCCTGACTAAAGTACCTGCCTCTCCCATGTTATCAAATTGCTGTTTTATATCCTTCATGGGACTTAGTACTAAAATATATCTTGTATCTTGTAATAATTTGTAACTACCTTGTAATATATTTGTAATGCTTATCTCTTCATAGTAGGATGTACATGCTATAAAATTAAGGAGATATTCTGCCTGTCTTGCTCACTGGATATATCCTAGCAATTAGAATTATGTCTGAAATACAATGACTGATGAAGGAATGAACCCATGAATGAATCCGAGAATGAACAAGAATATCATCCAGAGTGTCCACATCTATACTGTGGCAGTACTTTCCTTTACATAAAAGACTACTCTAGAGAATTCCTTAGTGGATTCTCTTTCATCACTTTCATTCTACTTTGGGGGTATACAACACTACTCTTTAGCAAGATGCAGTTATTGCTGGACCTGACTAATCTACAATCATAGCTGCTCTGTCTACTCTTAACAAAGTAATGCTTCTGTATTTCAAATGAAGCCAGAATACTGTGAATGGACTTCAGAAGTTAATATCCATCTTTTTGATCCAGTTATTTATTGAATGGTTTGAAAGTCACTGGCCTGTATTAGTACTATAGAAAGAAAGGAAGAAAGAAAAAAGAGAAAGAAAAATGAAAGGAAGGAAGAAAGAAAGAAAGAAAGAAAGAAAGAAAGATTATTGAGTGCTTATTGCATGCCTAGCACTTCACCAACTATAAGCAGGTTAAGTGTAGGTAATGGTCTGGAAGTGATGGTGGCCTGATCTAGGACAGCAGAGGAGAAAAGTCAAACCAGAAAGAGCAGTGAGACAGAAGGAAAAGGCCAGTTGGTTTAGGACTGAACTTTTCCTTGACTTTGAGCTATTATTAGGGACTAATAATCTTCACAAATATGAAATAATGAAGAGACAAAGTGTTATAAGATGATGCATCGAACTGCATGTCATGCATAATGAACACAAACAATCTTCCAAAAATAATGTAGGACAAAGAGTGTCTATTTGAATGTACCTTCCAAATCTATTGTGTTTTATAGTGGCCTAGCTGCTATTCATATATAAGGTAAATATTTTGGGAGTTTAATAATAAGATAGTACATTTTTTGACATGCTCTTTCATTCTGTAAAGAACACTCAGAGGCATTCTCTTACTTGTGCAGTAATGATAACTTACTTCCACCGAGTCCTTACTATATACATTCCAGACACTGTGCTAAGTGCTTTTTCATGGATTAGCTCAGCCAATGCTCACAATATTCCAGTGAGGCAGCAATTATTTTAAGCTTACCATACAGATAAAGAAGTTAAGGTGGAGGAAGCATGTGATTTGGTTAAGGTCTTGAACAGAGGAGCTAGAATTAAAGTTCTTAATGTCTGTTCCAGAGTCCCTGCCCTCAGCCACCATGCTACACTGCCTCTTCCTGAAGGTGCACCTAATTCTTCTGTTCCAGAGAAAGAAACAAAATGTTGAAAGCACAAGGCCTTCCAAGTTATTTGTTGGTGAAATCACTACTACTGTCTTAAGAGGTATATGACATAGAAGGTTTAATCTTTTTTCTCCTCTCTGATTGGATCCTTTTGCTCTGTCCAGGACAACTGAGAAAGCCAGTGAAAGCAGTTCTGGTGGTTTTTCTTGGAGCTTACCGAGTGGGTATCTTCCTGGTACTGAATGTATCAAACCCAGTGACTCTGGTCACATTATCTTTTGAAAGTCTCAGTTCCCTTCAATCACAATTATATTTCTCAATGACCCACAGTAGAAACAAATTTTAATCTCATGGAAAACTCTTTTATTTCTCTTTCTCCATACCTTCTTTCTTTTTTCCTCACTCTCCAGATGCTGCAGATAGAATCCAGGGCTTTGTGAAACAAAGTTTTTTTTTTTTGTGTGTGTGTGTGTGTGTGTGTGTGTGTGTGTGGGTGGTGGTGGTGGTGGGGATTGAGCTCACAACCTTGCACTTGCCAGGTCGGCACTTACACTACTGAGGTAAATCCCCAGCCCCAAATCCAGGGCCTTGCATGTGCTAGTCAAGCACTCTACCACTGAGCTACATTCACAGCCCTGAAAACTTATTCACTGTGAATGGTTTGCTGCTATCAAAATTTGGGAAATATATAACTCCACCTACCCATGGAGTTACAGAAACACTATTGAGGCATCAGAGGTCTTGAAAAAACCACCAGAACTTCCTTGTGGAAAAGGTAAATTATTTAAAACTTCACAAAATAGAAGTTTGAAAATTGCAAACACAGCAAAACAATGTAATATTTTTCCTTCTTGGCTGTGATTTAATTATGATTAGGAGTCAGTATTTCTTTTTACAAATGCCATTATTTTAATATAAAATGCAGGGAATATGTCTCTGTGCTCAAGGAAGATAGTGAACTTCTTTCAGCAAAAGTTTATGATGGAGTCGGAAGTTGGAGTCACTTAAACTGTCGGTCTCCTACATCCCAAATATAAGTAACATCGGGTTTTCCACAATGAGGAAAAAAATGTATTTGGCCATACACTTTAGTATTTAAACTATTTTTTTCAAACTATCTTGACAAATACATATTTAAAATGTTGAGTTGGAAACTATATTTTGTACATAGGGCAAATAAAAGTTAAATTGATGAGGCTGTAAAAGGCAGCAACATTTTTAAAGGGTCTGTTACACATTTCCAATTCACTGATACCAGAGTTCAGCAAGCAAAACACAATGCTGAAAAAGCACTACACAGAGTGCATTTTGGTATCTTCTGTGCTTCAAGTCCAAAGGCGACTTCAGATTAATTTAGAAGAAACTTAAAACAGTTTCAGAAACTTCTCAATCAGTGCTCAGGATAGGCCTGCAGGGGATACTGCTGGGCACCCTCATATCTCTATGAACTGCACCTTCCCTTAGCTCCTTAGCTTCACAGTTCAAATGATGCTGATTCTCCTTTCCTAACCTGCCTATGCAGCATCATTTCTCTACTCCAATGTGTAACATTAAAATCCGATAACGGTAACGTTATACTAGAGGTTTTCATTAGCTCCAGGGTTAAGTTCCATTTAATTAAAAAGGTTGCATCCAGCTGACTCATTCAGTATGAGACTTATCTGTCCCTCTTTTTTCCCCCTACATTTTTGTAACTGCAGAGCAGTGCAGTGTAGTTTAGATGTGGGAAACACATAATAAAAATGACATCCTCATAAGTAAAATTTCAGTACTCAAGGACACTATGAGCTTTCTAAATATACAAAATGTGTTGTCTCTTCTTAGGTTACATATGCTGATGCTAGGGAGGCTTCCTTTAAAGAAATGAATAAGGAGAGAATTTGGTTTAAGTACCAGGAGGACTTGGAACAAAAACCCCACTGGAGAACCTGACTTCACTTGATTTTGGGCTTAAAATCCCTTTTGTTATTCCAGGTTTTGTTTAAACTTGTCCAGGTGGATGGTTTATAAAGTCTCAGTAGATATATAACAGCTTCCCTCAGTGACTCTTTTTACTGAATAGATGGAGTAAAAAATTCTGATTCTCCTAGGTGAGATGTTTCATCAGAAACATCATTGTCCATCCTAGGAAACAATCAATCTGGCAAACAGATTAAATATATTGAAAGTCAGCCCTTCATATCATTGGATCCTCACAGTAAATATTTGAAAGGTTTGTAATTAATATCAACTTTGCCTAAAAAAATATGCTTTACTACTTGTTTTGATTGTCATTCATGTAGATTGGAAAGTTAATACAAGTATCAGAGGTTAAATCATTTCTCTTCTTGCTTCTCTTACTTTGCATCAGATTTTTTTTTTTTTCCTAATCAAAGAGTACCAGCTATTCAAACAGTAGTTCTTTCAAGTTTGGGCTTTCCATTAAATTACGTGTGACTTGGAAAAGGGGATTTGAATGATGAGGCAGAGTAAACAAAGATAACTTGCCATTTGGAAAAAAGTGATAAAGGCAGAATCAAATTCAGTGTGCCACTGCTTTCTAACTCTCTGGATGAAGCAATCACTGCAAGAGCAAGATAAAGCGATTTATCCTGAGAGCTTCTCTCACCATGGTCAGGTCCCTTCAGGGCCAGGCGGGTCTGATGGTGGGGAAGAATCTCAAGCTTGACCTGGTCAGTGGTGTTCGCCAGGAACTGGGTTGCTTCTGCCAGCGTACAGTATTCCATGCTTGTGCCATCAATGGAGAGGATGTGGTCCCCCACGTGCAGTGCACCACATCTATAGAAGGAGAAACACAGGACAGTGAAGTGTCTTCCTCTTTGGAATATGACTTTCATGTCCTTCACAGAATTTCACACAGTTTTCGTTTACTTAAAAAAAAAGGAAAAGTTTCAGTATATAAGAAATATCATCTGTCAAATTGGTGTGCATCGCAGTGGAAAATCTTGTGGAGAATATAGAAAAATGCAAAGAAATGTTTTCTCTTGTCCTTGGAATAATACCATCATAGGGGTCAGAGTGCTGCATACTGAAGAGAAGTGAGCAAGAGAAGAGTCAGAGAAGGAAAATTTTCCCCTTGATTTTTTTTCTCCTAGACTTTTTTATTAACATGATTTGATAAATACTCAGATTCTCAAGCCGTGGCTCACAGAATTGGAGTGGGGTCATTTTTATGGGTGAATGGAATAAGTTGGGGAAATTCAGTTGTTATTTCCTCAGAATCCTTTCAGATAAGCCCCCAGGATCACCAGTACTTCACTTTTATGCATGATTTTGTTATTCTGCAGTTAAAACAGTTATTAGTACAAAAGCTCTCAATGAGAGTTAAAATTATGCAGGAGTTGAGTGAGTAATAAAACCAGGCCTGCATGGTGAGTCAAGGGGAAAGCTGGGGGTGGGGCTAGCTGCTACATCTTGCTGAACTCAAGAGACTGGCTACTGGATGAGTTGAGAAAAGCAAACACAGCAGTCAGCATCCAGACGTACCAGTCAAGTGGACAGCTCCTTACACTGGTTACCCCCTGTGGAATGGGAAAAAACAGAGGGAGAGAATTAAAGCATCCTGCACCGCTGAGCTGGAGACACCCCTGGATCAATAGCTGCCACTGCTAAATGACTGCATGGAGGGCAGGGTTGACCATACCACGGCTGCTGCAGGTCCCTGTACTACCCTCAGAGATGTCCAGGCGGGCTGAGAGTACGTGGGGAATGGGCTGCAAGGTACAGGAGAGACTAGTCATTCAGGTACTTCTAAACATCTCCTGGGTGAATGATCTACTTCTCAAGACAAAAGCATTTCAAGTCATCCTTTCCATTTAAAAATATTCCATGTTAATTTACTTGGCATGCTTCAGCTATGTGAATTGGGGGTTTTCTTGCCAGGAGCTGCAGAATAATTTATTAGGTGGGAAAATGGGAAGATAGTCCTTCCTCCCCTCTCTCTGTCTTTCTTTTACCTTGCAAGTCTAAAATGTTAATTGGGAAAATAAATTTTATTTTTATTATGACTTCAGAATGAATGATGTTTTAAGGGACTCTTGAAGGTTGTGAAACTGTAATATTAATGTACTATGAGAGTAGAAAGTCTGTCTTTAAAGACTGCACTATTTAAAAAATAGTGTCCTATTTATTTAAGAAAAACAGGAATAAAATTTTATGGTAGCAGGATTTAATTGTTACCACTTCAGAAACCCTGTGGCTTCTCTGCATGAGACTTAATAAAGATCAGTTCAGCTATCCTATATCAAGAAGAGACAATTACCCCAGGAGACAGTAAGAAAACTCACTTGGTTGCTTTTTTTTTTTTTTTCCTATTGCTAAAGGTCACACCAATATCTGGCTAAAGTGACATTACATCATGAAGTGTAAAATAGGTAAATTTTTAAGTCATAAAACATTAGCATGTTTTCCTAACTGAAATTTATATAAAATGGTAGGAGAGCTGAATTTTCATTGTTTGTGTATATATATGTGCTTGAGTGTATTTTTGCATATGTATGTATTACACATGTGCATTTACACATATGATTTTTAAACACACTGGTAAGTTTGAAAAGTTGACACTTTCTATGACACTCACCTGTCTGCAATACTTGCAGATTTGATTTTGTCTATGACAATGACCTGTTTGTTACAGCACATCGAGGTAGTGAGAGCAACTCCAAGGCTGGCACCAGGAGTTTTGGCAACTTCAACTAGCAGTGGCCCGGATGCTGTTGCCACAGAGTCTGTCAAAGAACATATTTCAGGAAATAAAACAAATCAGTAAACAGACAAAAGAAAAAGAGAACATTTACTCTAATGCTAGCCTGTTAATTTTATCCCTGAAGCTTAGGCTTTTTTCCATTTATAATCCTCACGGCCAGTGATACCTAAGGTCACCTCTTTGGGTACCTGGTCCACTCAGCTTGTATTGTAGCAATACATTAATGTCTTAAATTAGATTTTGAGTTTCATGTCAGTTGGAGTAATGTCTTATGTATCTTTATGCCCTCCACACTGCTACCATGCCTCACACATCCTAGGCCTCTCAGTAAGTGTTTAAAAATTATTCAATTTAATAAATATCTCACACCTATTACATATAAATAGATGTTAGGGTTGATGAAGAAAGGACAGACTGAAAAAAGGAAGAAAGAAAACAAGGGATGAATAGAAGAATGAATGTATGAATAATGGATAACAAATGATGGACAGATGGATGATGTCACTAATTTGTCAAATGAGGATAGGTAAACTATGTGGAATTTGTAAGTTCTTGGAACATTCCCAACTCTCAATGTGATTTAGCATCATTTCCTGATCAAGAATGACTTTAGATAGGTTTTGGTTTTGGCTTGGAACATTATGCACTCCTTCAACTTCTATCGATCAGTACAGGTACCACTACAAACATCAATTCTCTGGAAGCTTTTTCAACTCATGATTTGATAAGATGCTTTTCACATGTCCTCCTAGATCCTGTATTAGTTCTGTTATAGAACACAGTCCTGCTGTCTCCTAATGGTGAATTTAGATTACATCTCTCCTTTGCCAGATTTTGAGCTTGTTTTGAAGGCAGAGATTATTTTTGCTGGTCACAGAATTTTCAATGTGTGCCGTAATGATTAGCACATAGGAGATAAATAATAGTTGTAGAATAAATGCAAGAACAAATGAGAAAGCTTTTGATACCACTTAAAGCTCAAAAAAGAGCTATTATATGGAAAAGAGTCTTGGACATGGAGTTAAAACATTTGTATTTAATTCTTATTTTCACAATACTTTGGTTTTACAGACAGTTACTGAAACATTCTAAGTCCAATAGCTTACCTGTAAAATGGTATTTTCCATAATGTTTATTGTAACCAATGCAATATGTACTTAAAGTATTTTGGTGTATATAGAATATTACTGAGATATTATGACCTCAATTATTTGAGTCATTCCATTTTTCAAAACTGTGTTATGGCCTATATTTTTCTGATTTTTCTACAGCTCTAGTGTTAGAGATTTCATTAATCAATTTTGTTTTTCCACAAGTACATCTTCATCACCAAGGTAACACTCAGAGACAGTGAACTGGGAAATCTGTTTTTCTGTGGGTAAATCTAAGGTGATATGCACTGGTTCATGAAGATGAATGGTCTGTGTGAAAGCTATTTTCAGTTTGAGATGAAACAAGGTATTTCCTAAATATGTTAAAGATGAGAACACATATGCCAACAACATACATATTCCAGTGTGACAGATTCTTGTGTTACGTTCCTAAACAATCGATAATACTGAAATAAATTAGTCCTAAGAGGCAAAGACAGCATTAGAAACTGAATCTTTTCCTATCAGCTCCAGGGTAGAGTCTCACTAATATCAGCTGTGGGGAACATGTGGTCTTAGCTTAACAAAAGGGACTTCTGGTTCTTAGGTGTTTATGGCTCTTTACCCCAGAATTTGTGGCTGATTCACCCATTCTAACTCTTTGGTGGTGACTACTCTCTGTTCACCTTGTTGTATTAAGTGCTCTTGTCTCCTGACATCAGTCTAGGGCCTTGAAAACACTTTGCTTTTCTCTCTCCTTCTGTATTTCCTGCTTTGTTTCTGTCCAATGCCTCATTGGTCATGGTTCTTCCCGTGGTCCTCCTTACTTTCACGGTAGAGTCTGTAGTGAGTGCCCGTGTGCTGTGTAAAACAATGGTTTATAACGCACCTACCTCGATTGGGTCTCCCAATAAAGAATTTTGGATAGTCCCCAAAGGCACTGTTTTAGTTGTACCCATCTCCCAATTCTGACAGATGTTTGCTGCTGAGCCAAGCATAACTTGGTAACTTTATTTTGCTCATGGCTTGCTGTCCTTCTCATCGTGAGCAAGTTCCTGGCAGTCTCTACTCCTCTGACCAAATCCTGCATGATCTCTGACCTACCAGGGACTTTTATCACATTATGTTTCTGAAACTTTAAAATGACTAACTTTATTTTTCAGACCTCTTCCTCTAGTCTCCTTGGATTTTAATAGGTTTGTGAGATGTCAATCAGTTGTTTTTCCTCACGGTTCTGTCATGTCTGAAGATTAATCTGTCTTGCTTAGCAGATGAATGCAAAAAAGTTTCCATGTTAATTATCACTAAATGTCCTGATCTTTCCATTTGATGCTACAAATGGAAAATTCCAGATCATGAAACTTGATTTTCATTCACAAAATTATATAAATATTGTATAAAATCACCTTCAGCTATATGTATAACTGAAACATGGATGAGTTTCATGTTTACACCAGGGTTTCATCCACAATATATGTCATTATATACATGCAAATTTTCTAAAATCTGAAAAAAATCCCAAATCTCAGACACTTTGGGTCTAAGTATTTTGAATAAGGAATACCCATCCTTTATTATGATTAAGTATCAGAATTTTAAAACAGATTTTCTGAAGTTATTCTTTCTTCCGGATCTCCAGCTGTCAAAATATAGAACCTTATGTTTGTGTAATTCTACTGAGTCAATTGTAGCAAAGAATCAATATTAGCTTTTTCTTTAAGAAAAAGAAGATAGGATATCAAGAAATTGAGGAAGAGGGTGCCAGGTCTTTCGTCACCATTGGTTTAGAGGAGAGGACGATGGCTCAGCCAATGGAAGTGGAATAGGAGTTTGTCTCTTTCTTATCAAGGCATTAGAAGAACAATGAATGCAGTACTTTCATTTGGGGAAGCAAATGTGCAATTAATAAATTCTCTTAAAATTTAAAGTTGAAAGCTTCAGAATTCCCAGAGAAGTGAAACCTAATGTCATGGTTCAGGGAACAGATTGCGTGGCTCAGGGCCAGAGGCCTGAAGGTGGTCCTTGCTGTGCCACCAACTTGTCATGTGACTCAACCCAGTGTTTCAGATCTCATTTTCTTCATTTGTAAAATGAACAGCTATTAGTACAAGCTCCCTCAAGGACAATTAATGAACCTATAGCGAAAGAGTGATGTTAGGCAAGTAAGAGATAATTGTCCAGTTAGAGAAAATGAAGGAAAGGTAATCAATTTTATAAATACACAGAAGCTAGTTCTTCTAGCAAGAAACTCTAAAAGCTCTATCTCCCATGGGGTCTTTATATACAGATCGTGCCAAGTAATGTAATGGCTAATGCCCTCGACATATGTTTATAATAGGATGCATAAGAGATTCTTTGATCAAAGTTGAGGCAACAAGAGTAAAAAGAAAATCAACGATGGTGTCTCCAGCAAAGAACAAGCTGGTATGTTGTCTTATTCAAAGACAGATGTTAGAGTAGATGAACTGGCTGCCTCATTTAGGTTTCTATCAAAAGCTGGAAGTTAGACAATTCAAGAAGG
Source organism: Hydrochoerus hydrochaeris (assembly GCA_004027455.1). NCBI lineage: Eukaryota > Metazoa > Chordata > Mammalia > Rodentia > Hydrochaeridae > Hydrochoerus > Hydrochoerus hydrochaeris. The sequence goes on from PVLA01004614.1 coordinate 95,920, forward strand.
TTTGAGATGGTATGCTGGCATTTTATGTAGGTGTCTAGAACCAAAAAGAAAAAAACAGATATCAGATAAAAGGCCACCAGTCCACAGCCTCAGGCTAAGACTGCAGGCTGAGTTGTCATTCATGCAACAACATAAATTTTAAAATTATTTTAATGAATGCTAACTATATACCAGGCACACTGAAAGGTACTAGGAATTTAAAGGTGAAAATGTAATGTCTCTTCTGTTTACCCTTGGGAATTCCATGTCAAGAAGCGAGAAGGGTGGAACTATTTGATTCCACTATAAAAATATATTCTCATGTACTTGCTAGTCATTTTTTTTTCATTTTCAGTTGTAGGACCCATGATGCTTGTAATTCTCCCTTCTCTCACCCCATCCAGTAAAATATTTAATACTGTATTGTCAAAGTGATTAGAAATGCTGGGTTATCTATTAGCATATGAATTTTGTGTTTCTTGGAACATGACTTAAACATGCCAGGAGAGTCAAAAGATCCACAGAAAGTTGGCTGATGTTTACTGTCCTTAAAAGCTATAGAAAGGCAATCATTATTACCAAATAGTGATGGAAAATGTCAAAGGAATGGCACGACAGCTGAACAACATGAGCTGTCATGGTTGGGATGAGTTTATTACATGAGACAAAATTTGATCTGACTGTTTTTCAGTGGACTTCATTTTAATCGGTCCTAGGAAAGCAACAAAACTATTTTAGGAAGTACTGCTTTCCAGCATTACCCATGTGGCAGTTACTTTCTGCATCACGGAAGGGAATCTACAAAACGCTGGCATTTAATGCATCATTAGCCTCTTCTGGCAATTGTTTTCCATGATAAATATCTCCCCACAACAGCATCAAGGAGCACATAGTACCTTATGATATGAAGCCTTTTTCCGAGCTGCTAGCCAATCACATTCACAGAGGACCTTAAGAAAAGTAGGACTGCAAAAGCCCTGGCCTTATTCCAAAATGTCTAACAAAATGTATGGGAAAAATAAAAATAAGCAGACAGGGTGGATGAATGGGTGGGGAACTCTTATTTAAGAAAATGCAAGAGAGAAAAATGGAGTGTGTCAAAACAAGGAAAATAAACAGAAGAAAAGTCAGGAAGAAATAATCAAGTGTCTATCTCTAGATAGATTAGTTTATTCTGCTGATGAGAAGTATGGCTGAAAAAGTGGCTCCTGGAGACATAAATTATTCATGGTTAAAGACATCTCAGTCATTAAGATATTTACACCATGAGTGAAGCCCTTGCTCGCTGTTGATTTATGAACCATATAATTACATGAGATACGCTGATGACTGTTTGCATGGGACACACTCTAGATTTTTTATATGGTTAATCAGTTTTCTGACTTCTGAGACCTGCATTGCAATGTATTAAGACTTGATTAGAACCTCCTGCAAATAGAGAGACCACACGGTAAATCACCTCTGCTTGTACGTTCCTTCAGAAAAAGCACCTTTTGGGGACTTTTTGACTTATCTATTCATTAAAAAGTAGTACCATGGTTCACAAATGCTTTTGTTTGCAAATAATTTGCTCACAAACATGAGCATCTTGGAAAATTTGGTTTTGTTTGCAAATTCTTCATTGGTTAAAAAATACAACTGCAGTCATCTTTCTTGCACAGAAAAGAAGTGGCCATCTTTTCCAGAATCACAGAATGAATTAAGTTTGTGAACTGAGGCACCACTGCGTTTTAATGAGTGGTATTCAAGTAATGCTTCTAATACTTTCAACCCTTCTCAGATAAGCAAAAATGCCAATGAATTTTTTAGTTTAAAAAATTGTCATTTGTTTTATTATTGTGTTTAAAATATAGTATTTAAGAAATATTCAGATGAAAGTGCACCTTTTATGGTAACATGAGCTCTACCCTAAATCCTAAATTTTCTGGAAGAGGTGAAAGAGACAACAGGAACATTTATTGTACTGCAGGAAGAGGTAGAAGCATGTGACACTCATAACACATCCCATAGTTGACCGAGTTTGTATAAAGTGTTGTTGCTGGAGAACCAGCCATTGCTGGAATTTGGGGGCTGACCAAAAAAGCAATGAACGAGCCATCCTTCCTGGTAAGCAGTGTGAGCAAGCCGTGGGTGCACCAGGGGGAGAATAAGTTAGTGTTTCTGGTGAGCTGATGGCTGGGGCTGAGAATCCACCTCCACCCCTCAATTAGTAACTGGATGGTTTGAGGTCAGCCTTAAAGCTGAGTTGATAGCAACTAAGGTACATAAAGCAACTAAATGCTTGTAATGTTTGGTTGGTTATGCTGACCTGGGGCCAGCGGTCTGGGTTCTCTTGGGAAGATAGTAGCATGCAATATAGCAAATACAGGTGATTTCCTTCTATCTTGTCTTTGAAGGCCAATATTGCTTTCAATGTTTTGCTTTGTTCTGCTTAATTGTTTTGCTCCATTCAATATTCTGTATTGATAGGTTTTATAGTGTTCTGTTTTTGGTTTGATTTTGCTTTACCCGATTGAATGCACAATTATTGTGAAGACAAGACACACTATGGTACCAATAATTGTTATCCAGGTATCCTGCTCTGATGTTCTGTATCAATTTCACTACTGTGTCATGATTAGCTTTGTTCTGTTGTGTTTTACCATCTTTAAATTAAAAAGTATATATATATATATATATATATATATATATATATATATATATATAAAGTATTGTTGCTGACTCTAATTCTCTACAGCAGAGTTAACCTCATCACTTTATTAGCTTTGGAATGACTGAAATATAACAATGTATGGAGAATGCATAAACCACAGCTTGTAGTTCAACAAATTTTCATATGCTGAAAATTTGTGTAATCACACCTAGGCCTACAAACAATATTATCAGCGGGGGCTGGGGATTTAGCTCAGCAGGCATAAGCGCCTGCCTTGCAAGTGCGCGGTCGTGAGTTTGATACCTGGTACCGATGAGAGAGAGAGAGAGAGAGAGAGAGAGAGAGAGAGAGAGAGAGAGAGAGAGAGAGAGGGAAATACAGAACATTATCAGCATCAAAGAATCCTCTTTTCTGCACTCCTTTAAATGACTGCCCCAGCCCATGGTAACTACCTATTATCCTGACTTCTAATTGTATAGGTTAACACTGTTTGTTCCTGAACTTTAACAAACACTCAATTTGGTTTCTTTTGCTTAAAGATGCATATTGTTGTGGTTGTTTTATATCATTTATTCTCATTGCTGAATATTATTTCAAAGGTGAATAATTTATTCATTCTACTATTTAGGTATTTTTTGTTTTTATTTTTTGACTGTTACAAATATTGCTTTTATGAACACTCTAGTATGTCTTTTAATAAATATGAATCTGCATTTCTGTGGATGCCATAAGCAGGAGTAGAAACTTGGGAGTGAAGAGTTTTAGCTTCTCCACATGTTTTCCACCTCTTGCTGTCATCAGTCTTTTCCACCTACCGACTTCAGTGGCATGTGCAGTGGGAATATCATACAATTTCAACTTGCAGTTCCCTGATAATTAAGGTAATTCAGCAATTTTTCATAACCTTATTGGCATTTGAAAATTGTCTTTTGAAGATTGTCTGTTCAAATGTTTTCCCAAACTTTCTATTAAATTGTCTGGCAATTTAAGAATTAAAAAAAAAAACCTATATTGTCATATGAGTCATTAGTGACTATATGTTTTGCAAATATATTTCCCCCATGTATGGCTTACAATTGCAGACCTTTATTGGTGTCTTTTTGATGAAGAAAAGTTCTTAATTATTCATTTTTAATGGTTATTATTCATGTTGTACTTAAATGTTTACTCATTTTAAATTTGTCATGAAGGTCTCCTATGCTTTTTGGAGAGTCTTTTGTATTTAACTTTACATGTGTCTTGATAAGCCATCTGGAACTGATTTCTACATATTGTGTGGAGTGAAATACAGTCAAGATATATTTTTTTCCACACAGATATAACTTACTGATCATCACTTTCAGAAAACATCTTTTTTTTCCCTCATTGCATTGCAATGTCATTAGGTACTCGCTTTGTCTGTCTTGTGCCAGTGATGCTTGTCTGAATTACTTTAGTCTCTTAATAGATATTGATATCTGAGAATGTTGGTTTTCTGGTTTTATTATTCTTCCTGATGGTGCTGACTTTTCTTAACCCTTTGTAGAGTTGTGTGTTACTGTACATGTAAATTAGAGGAAACCACAGCTCAGTAACTCAGTAAGGGAGGAGGCTGAGTCACCTGCCAAGGGAATAGTAATATGTGAAATAATTATGTTAGGATTAATGTGACAGGTTTCAGTATTAAATTTGATAGACTGGCATAATTTTTATGGGTATTTTAACATGCATTGTAGAACACTAATAAAAGTCGCTTAAATTTCTAAAGTCTTAATGTAATTAAATAGTAAAGAATTTTTAAACTTTTAAGGTAGAGGATAAAAAAGGTAGGTTATAAAATTTCTTAAAGAGCTTTCTGAGCCCTGGCACAGTGACTTGGGACATATTTTTAGACACCACAAGCTCTAGAAGCTTCCATTTCCATTGACAGAGAATCTTTATATTAAAGATTTTCAAAAGAGGACATATTTCTATCAGGAGCAACATTTCAGCAAACTCTAAGATATTCACTTGATTTAAGAAGTATAATAAGTCAAATTAATACCACTTTTTTTTAGTGACCAATACCACTTTTAAGGGAAAGTAGAAATATTTACCACCACAATGCAAATTTTTGCCTTCCCCATGAAAAGTATTTGGCGTATTACACGTGGCTGCTGCTCAATTGTCATCCTCCTTCAGAATGTCTGATTCCCTTTCAGTCTAAAAATAATCACTGTCAGGTTTTTCTGGGTTTGATAAGTGATCCACACAGAAAATGTAATGATTCTTTATCAAGCTCCACTGACATAGAGAACCTGCTGATGTAGGAATAAGTGTCCAACAGCCTACAAAAGACTTCTTACTACTCAGGATGCTTAACTCCCAAGACTGGGAAGGAAAAGGGACTCAGGAAAAGTCAATGGCTCAACAGCAAGATGCAAACTCCTGTTAGCCTGTAAGTTTATAGTACAAAAACAATGTATTTTAGTTTTCCCCAAACCAGACTTTAATTCAGACAAATGAATATCAACCACTCAGCTCTCCCAAAAGTCAGTTTACTTGGAAGCTGTCAAAACTTTACTTTGAAATACTTAAAACATCTATTTTTTCTAACCACTATCTATCATTGAGTTTCTACAGGACACAGACATAATATTAAAAAACAAACACACACTAGGAAAATGTACAGGCTTAAAAGATATGGCTAGATTAAGAAAAGAAATAACTTGGCCATCAATGTGTTAAAACAGCCAATGTCGGCAGCCACACATGCTGGGAGGACAGCCGGTCTGCCCTTCCATGAGCCAGCCAGTGCACAGGCCAGGAGACAAGAACAGCGCTGCACCTTCACCCTCTATAAGCAACCAGTTGATTCAGAGGAACACAGGCTGAGATGATAGCAACTGAAGTTAAAAAACAACCAGTGATTGTATTGTTTGATTGACTTGCAGGCCTAAAGCACCTATTTAGAGGATAACAATATACCACATACTAATGGGACTGATACCATGGAGAATTTCCTTGTCTTGTTTTTGAAATCCAATATTGTTGTTACTGTTTTGTTTTTCTGTTTTGTTTTATTCTCTTAAAAAATAAAAAACAACCAATGTCTTGTCAATGAGGAAGCAAAGGAAGCATGACCACAGCCTGGAGCAAAGCACCAAGAAGGTCTCTAGCATGGACTATGAGACCACACAAAGGAATAACAAGCCCAGAGCTTGTCTTAAATGTAGTGATGTCTTGATGAACACTCACTTATTAATCATTGAATGAGTGAAATTCCAATTAGAAAAATGTGACATATAGCTATAAGATCACAAATAAGCAGGATATCAGAATGAAAAAAAATAAGCTAGAATGATGGGTAAATATTTAAAAATTACTATTTCTTATTTCTTATATTTTATGGTGAGTTATAGCTTACAAATATTTTCACATATATCATTTATTATTCACAAAACTTTGAGATGGGAATGGGCATTTTAAACATTTTGTAGGTGATACTAATGTACAGTGAGAGGTGAGAATGACTGTTTTAAGTTTGGTTGGCAGAAGTTATATGTTATCAGAAGGTTCACTCTGAGTTTGCTAAAGAATGTCCTAAAGGCCTCCCAGAATTGGAGAGTGATTCAAATATCAAATAAATTGATATTTGATTATGTGGGGTGTTCATAGTTTTTAGATCAGTGTCACCATAGGGCCATAGATTACTTTAGAAAATACTTTGAACATTATATTTTCACCTGTTTAGTGAGATAGGTCTTCATGAGGCACCTGCTTCTTGAATAGATTTTCAATAGGAAGAGTATTTGAGAGTGGTGGATAGCACATTATGCCACTATAGAATATATGCCCCCTATGGCTACACCTTCAGTGACAGGAATTAGGCAACTCCTAAAACACTTCCAAGGACCAAAGGAAAAGATTTTCTAAATTGGTATAAACAGCAGAGAGAAGAACTAACTAGTTCTCTGGGAATCTGAAGATATATGGAGTGCTATTACACATGCTGTGGTTTGGAAATGGTTTGTTCCCCAAGGGTTCCTGTGTTGGAGGGTTGGTCCCAGTACAGAGCTGTGGGAGGTGGAGGGAACTTTACAAGGAGTCATCTAGTGGGAGTTCCTTAGGACATTGAGAAAGCGCCTCATGGAAGAGAATGCTGGTCTCTTCATGTGAGTTCTCATGACGGAGTTGGTGTTAGAAGGGAGCCTCACTCCTGAATGGCTATCTGGTTTCACAGCTAGTAATGTGATTGCTTATTCCCCATCATATGATCACCATGTTGTTATCTGCCACGGTCTTTCACTAGGGAACAAACTGATGGGGCTGAGTCATTTTTCACTTACACTTCTTAAAACTGAGATAAATAAACCTCTTCTCTTTGTAAAGTAGACTGCCTCAGGGATTTCATCATAGTAACAAAAAAAGAACTCACACAACACACATTTTGTACTTAGCAACAGAGTTAAGGAAGGCAAGGGCCTTCACCAAAGGGAACATTGTTCCATTTGAGAATCTTTCTTATGCAGATTTTAATGATGTTGCTGCAGGATCATTCAAGGCATTTTTACTATGTTAAGAAGTAAATGCAGATCTTACTTTGAGAGTACACCTGTTCCTTTTCCTGGGTTACTTATTTCTTTCCTTTCTTCCAAGGCAAGCAAGATTCTAGCCATTCCTGCTCATTATGCAAATTTGAGCTGCAGGTATAGTACCAGGGAATCTGTGAAGATACCCATGAAGTCTCTAGATATATTTGAGATATCAAAAGATAAGATGATTCCAGGAAAATTGTGCCTTACTCCTTTAGTTTGAGTAGATTTACCATAATTTAAATCAATAAAAATGCCTGAATGATTAATCATCTGTAGATAATTAATTCATTGTCTCACTTTCTTTCCTCTTACTCAGAACTTTCTTAGGCACTTAATGTTAAATAAGTGAGATCATCACTCAGTATTGGGATTCAATACTGTACTTTGGTCTACAGCTATTATATTTTAAATAAGTTTATACTTTAATTTTAAATGCTTTCAATAAGGTTTTTATTTTCAAGAGATAATTGTGTCTTATACATCAGATTAGGAACTTTAAGTTTAGAAAATATAAGGATATATTTCTTTATTTGTTCTGTTGCCTTCAAAACTTTTATCTATAAAATATTTACTATTTTACATATCTGCTATAATTTTTCTCAATCTGCTATGGGTACAGTATCAGACTTCTGAAGTCTACCGGGTTTTAATCTTATGTTTATACTACATGATTCTTGTGACTTTAAGTAATTAACCTCTTTAAGACACAGTTACTCTATCTGTAAAAAAATAAAGATAATAATGTGTGTTTCACGGGGCTGCCAGAACAATTAGTTAATAAAATCTATAAAGTGCCTTGCACAATCCTTGGCAGATATTAATAACATAAATTAATGCTAGTCTCTCCTTCTTTACTTTTTCTTGGGTTAATATAAGGGCATGCTGATGAATTTTATGATGTTTAATTAGTTTCCCAGTTGATGTGAAAAATTACTTTCTTTCCTTGGCTACATAAAGCTAGAGAAAAGGCTATTAAACCAAAAAATTAAATTACTTATTTATATGTCCCAGAACTTTAAGCTAGTGTTTGTATCAGTGGGAGGTGCAATGGGGTTGTTCCTGAGGGAGGTTACCCCACAGAAAGAAAACGGTCTGGGGGAGGGAGCCTGACAGCTTCTAGTGTGCCATTAGTAACATTTTCACATGTCGTTTCACTTACTTAATTTTAAGTGTTCTGAATGATTTAAATATTACCATATCTGTGATTTTAGATTATCTCCACTGCTATGGACTGAGTTTTGTAATCTGTAACTAATGAAGCCACAGTTTGGTAAAGTATTTCAAAAAGAATCTACGTGTAGAATGTCTAATCTATAAAATTATGAAAAAGGAATTGATGTTTTACTTTTATTGCAGGTGGCATATTTAAGAGTTCTGCCAGGATTATGATGGAAAGACTGCCAAGACTTCAGTCTGATTTTGTTTTGGAAAATAAGACTTCAGAGAAGCAGATTCCATGAGACAAATGTATCATTCAACATAAAACTATTTTTTGAGGAACTCATCAAAAGCGTAAAAGTCAAGGAAATCACTCCTGAGAAATAAATAAGAGAACAGAGAGTCACTCATATTGTTTCCACAGAGTGAGACATCTCAGATATGGTCTTAGCAAAACTCTGAAGGAAATGGTGTTGGAAAAATTGGTTCTCTACATGCCAAAGACTGAAACTAGATCCATGCATATCACCATGCACAAAACTAAAGTCTAAATGGATCAAAGACCTCAATATTAAAACAGAAACACTAAATCTACTGGAAGACAAGGTAGGTAGAAGTCTTAGAGACGTAGGGGTAGGCAGAGAATTCATGAACCAAACACAAACTGCACGGGAAACACTTCAAAGAATCAACAAATGGGATCTCATATTACTGAAAAGTTTCTGCACTTCAAAGGAAATCACCAACAGAGTGAAAAGAAAACCAACAGAGTGGGAAAAAATTTAACCAGCAACCCCTCAGACAAAGGACTTGTGTCCAGAATATATAAAGAATTGAAAAACATCAAGCCCCCCAAATTCAAAGACCCTCTCCAAAAATGGGCATCTGAGATGAACACACAGTTCTCAGAGAAAGACATACAAATGGCAAATAAATACATGAAGAAATGTTTGTCACCACTGGTCATTCGAGAAATGCAAATTAAAACAGCATTGAGATTCCACCTTACTCCAGAAAGAATGGCTGCCATCAAGAAATCAACTGATAACAAATGTTGGTGAGGCTGCGGGGAAAAAGGAACACTGCTGCACTGTTGGTGGGAATGTAGACTGGTGCAACCATTATGGAAATCCATATGGAGAATTCTCAGAAGACTAGGATTGGAAGCCCCATTCAATCCAGCTATCCCCCTCCTGGGCATTTTCCCCAAAGAACTGAAAGGTTCATATCACTGTGATATATGTGCACCCATGTTCATAGCTGCACAATTTGTGATAGCTAAGTCCTGGAAACAACCAAGATGCCCGTCAACTGCAGAGTGGATGAAAAAGATGTGGCATTTTTATACAATGGAATATTACTCAGCTATAAAAAAGGATGATCTTGAGGCCTTCATAGGCAAATGGAGACAACTTGAGACTATCCTCATTAGTGAAATAAATAAGAATCATATTTATAAATATCATATTGTGTCTCTAGTATAAAAAGTAAATAAGAACTACAAGTGTAATAAAACCAAAATGTGTAATTGGTATTGTAAAAAAGAGAGGAAAAGAAAGTGCTCTAAGGGATATAACTGCATGTAAGTCTGAGTGTGTAAAATAGATGACTATATTGCTGAATCTTTGTTGTATCTTTGAGCAAAACTGTTTGTAGTCTGACTGTTTGCATATTTACTATGTACCCTTTAACTTTGTAACTTGAACAACTACATCCTAGATGACAATACATAATTTACAAATTACTGATTTCTCAGTGGGGCTTTTTCTCATTCTCCTTTTTCTTGCTTTCTTTTAGAATTCTGTATTATTGCTACCCTTTTTTGTTTTTTTTCTTTTTTTCTTCTCTTTAAATAAAATTTTAAAAATGTATAATTGCTATTGTAAAAAAAAAGAGGAAATAGGAAGCGCTATAAAAGATATAGCTGCATGTATGTTTAGCTGTGTGGGATTGATGACCATATTTCTAGGTTCTTGTTGGATTGTTGAACAGATCTGTTTGCACTCTCACTGCTTTAGTGCCTACTTTGTGTGCTTTAATCCTGTAACTTGAATAACTATTTCTAAAAGAACAATGTGTAATGTGTCAACTAGTGATTTCTTACTATTTATCTTCTTTTCTGAGATTCTGTAATATTTCTACCTTTTTCCTGTTTTTTTTCTCTTTAAATAAAAAAATGAAAAAAAAAAACTCTGAAGGAGTCTTAGGAAGCTGGCAACCAACAATAATGAACCAAAGTGTACAGGGTCTTTATCTGAGGGCAACTGAACTATTGCTTTAGTACAAAAACCAATTTTTTGTGCATCAATGAACACTGCTACTTCTCATTCTCCAAGAGTATAAGTGGATTAATTTGTTTTTTGAGAGATAAACTAGAATAGTTTAGAATAAATAAACTAGAATTCTCGCATTCAATGTGCTAGAATGTCTCCAGTGAGATGAAAATTTAAAATTTCAATATTCCGTTGTTCAAAGATACAATGCTTATCTGAAGCTGCAAGTACAAGTGCTTAAGAGAATATCCCTTTTAACAGTACTGACTAGCTGGACAATAAGTATAGATTATACAATGGATTTACATTTCAGATTAGCAGCAACAGCTGTGATTAAAGAGATGAGAGGATGCTCAAATGACCTACAGAACATCAAGCTTCCAGCTATATATCACATGGGGCAGCTCTCGAAAGCCATATAATTATGGTTATTAATTATAACCTTTCATAAAGACTCATATTTACTAGTTTACTAAAATAAAGGTTTTCTAGTACCTGGACACTGGGAGAAAGAGGTTACTTTATAATTCAAACACTGATGAATCTATCTACAATTGATGGAAATGATTCTTGAAGGGAAGGAACGGAAAAGAAAAAGGAAGAGAAAGGAAGGAGAGAAGACAGGAAGAGAAAAAAATGGAAAGGGAAAAGAAGACAGAATAAGTAAGAATACAAAAAATGAATACAAATTGCTTACTTAAGCTTTTCCTGCATCTTTTACTACCTTTAGGGTTCTCTAGGGAAGAGTAAATACTCTCAATTTATATGAAACACAGGGGAGACATTGCTTTTACGTTGCATGCATTTCATTCATTCTACATATATTTACTGTGCACCTTTTTGTGTATTAGGCACATTCTACATGAATAGAGGCAAACCTATATTATAAGATCCCTGACCCTGCCTTTCTGGTATTTATGAGTTAGTGATGACAGCAGATTAGCTTAGTAACAAAGTTGCATTATAATGATGACAATAACAGTGAAGGAAAATTAGTGAGGAATAGAACAAGAGACCTACATTTGATAGTGTGTCCTTAAAGGTAGTTTCATACCAGGAAGTAACACTTAGGCTGAGACTTTTAAAGGAAATACACAAGACAGTGGGAGAAAAGTGTATGCTTCTACACATGCAGGGATTGAATAATCATTTGTTAGGCAGAGGGGGCAGAACTGCCAGAGTCCCTGAGGGCACTTTCTTGATATGGGGATGTCCAGAAAGGAAGAGCCTTTAGAGTTAAAAGGAGGAGAACTAGAAAGCTGGAGGGAGGATCCAGGGATGAAGTTCTGGAGGAGGCATTCAGATATTCACAGGCAAGGCCAGCTTCAGCGCGAAGACCATGAATGAGTGCACCAGGACTCCAATTATGCTCTCTAAAGATCTGGGTGAACATGGATTTTGAAGGAAGGTGGTATGTAGAGCAGAGGTAGACACATGCTGTAGTATTTTAGGAGCCATGGAATATGTGAGTGAGAGGCACAAACAATGCTGTGGAAAGCAAAACTAAGGACCAGCAGCTAACTAGAGAAAAGATTTAGGTACTATGTTTGTGCCCAGATAGGTGGGGCAGGGTTTGTGAAGTGCTCGGTGAAGGCACTATTGCATAACATGGGGAAGGTAGAGGAGGAAAGGACAGAAATCAAGAGTTCCATCCTAAATAGTTAATTTTCAGAATTATCATGCAAATGCAGCATTAAAACTACTCTGATTGGTTATACTTTCTTAAGCAAAAGTTCTGGAATCAGGCAAACAGTTTGAATTCTGAGTATTTTCTTCTTAACCAAGTTATTTTATTTTCTCTAATTTCTCAAATGGGGATATTGAGGCTTATTTCTTAAGATAAAAATGTAATGAGGTAATGTTTACAAAGTGCCCTAAGCATTACATGTACTTAGTAAATCTATTAATAGCAACACATCATGCTATAGGCTGAGTTTTTGGCATTTATAAATTGTGTTATTCAGGCAAAAAGTTTTCTTATTTTGAAAACTAGTTTAACCCTTCCTTTCCTATTTCACAAAGTATGTAAAACAATATTTATAATTCTAACACCTTTGCTTTACTCTTGAACCTACAGGTTCCAATGACAATGAGAATCCCTGAATGAAAGATTCTTTGTATGATGTGGAAGTAGAAATTGTAAATATTTATAGTCTGTGATCAGAGGAGCTGGGTAAAAAATAGCATTGTGAATATGTACAATTTTTGAGTCTATTAAAACAATTAATTTAAAAAGAAAATGGTATTGTACAGAGAATAATGAACTGGGAGAGAAACCCTATTTACAGGCAGTCTCATGTATGTTTCTTGAGAAGAAATGGAAATTTCCTAAGCCATTCAAATAATAACTACAAAGTTCCTAAATAATATTCTAGATATATAACCTTCAACATTCAAAGTTAAAAGTTAAAAAAAAAATTAACTGTACAAAGACCACAAAGTCTATATAGTCCTACATATTTTGTGTAGAAAGTAGAATTCATTCATTTAAATCACCAATGAATCTACCAGTTTTGTGGGAACCGACCTATGGCTATAGAAGTAATGTAGATTTTTCCACTAATTACACTGTCAGCCTCCTGTAGTCAATACAGTGAACAGTGTGTTGACTGCAGTGAACATAGTGCTTTCAACCTTTCTCAAAAAACAAGAGGTAGCCTGAATTCCTTAGTAGATTATTATGAAGATGAAACAGGATGAAGTCTGTGAAAATGCACTGTAAACCAAAAATACTCTAAATACTTTAGACATTATTTTGAATATTATTACATTTAGGGAAAAATATATTCAATGTCAAATATTCCTCATCCGTTTATTCAACCAAGCAAGAAATAAATATCTTCTGTGCGATGGGCCCTAAAGGGTACAGTGTATGCATGAAACAGTATTGGTCCTTAAGGAGCTTATATTGTCACAGAGGAGAGAGAGTGGTATACACAAATAGTTAGATTCTACATTGAGTGAGAAGACTACATAAGGAATATACAAAGGCATTGGAGATACAAAGAGGATGGAAGTCTTAGGCAGCAGTTATCATGTCTAGCTTTAAGTAATAGAAATAAAGCAGACAGGCTGTAATAATGAAGTGAGAAAGCCCTTATAACAATAACAATGATACAAATAATAAAGTAGATTTTTACTGCTACATTTGACAGGTGTTTTAAGAGTTTTAACAAATTTAACTCTCATCAGAACCATGGAAAAGAATTACTATGTTTAACTCCATTGTGTAAATGGGGAAATTGAGGCTTAGGAAGTCACACATCCTGTAGGTTGTGGAACTAGGAATCAAACCTGGGTTACTGCACCACAATGTTTACATAGGATGGAAGTCGCAAGGAAACACACCTCACAAACAGGTCAGTATCTATTACCAGTAAAGCCTAACAAAAGAGCAGCCCAAAGAAGAAAGTCAGGGGGAATTACTGTCAGACTGAAAACTCTTGACTTTATATTTGACAAAGAGGTGTTAAAAAAAAGAGACAGTTGTCTCATTGTAAGAGTCTGTTTGCAGGAACAGGAAGGGTAAAGGGGTTGATAGAAAAATTTTGGAAATATCCTCTTGCATTTTACTTGTTTTAAAATAAAATATTTCTGAAGGACAGGTGTTCAGTGTAAGAGCCAATCATTTGAAATTCCTCGTGGCTGACTCTAATAGTCGTCACGTTGACTTCAAGTGTGATTCTCTCTGAATCCTGGTGCCTCTATAAAGATTAGATGAAATCCTGCTCCCTTTTCCATTTCCTATTTTATTGATATCAACATGATGTCTTCAAATGATGAAAACTAAGTGCTACAGAAAGAGGATGTTGGGTATTGATGCTTTCTTGATGAAGTAGACATCAAAAGTATGATCTCAAGCCACATCTCTGAATTCACATTTGAGAAATTCTTTGTTCATCTTAAAAGTAAACTAAAGTTTTTACCGAAATGCTCTGACTGCCTGACCTCAAGATATATCCAAGGGTGTTTTTATCTTTATGATTATAATATGAAGCTTGCGTCATGTATAGGATCCAGATAAGGAGATTGTAGTGGGTGTTATCATATTGGATAACTGCACTCTCCAGAGTAAAATGACAGGGGTATTTGGTAGCTATTTTCAGCGTTAAAGCTAGAGACAAGCGGTAATGGAGTTATACCATTCACAGCATAACTGCTAGGGTCGACCTGATATTTGGGCAGAAGTAACTAAAATACACAGGAACCAGACAGGAGAATTTTATGCCTGACAGAGAATCTTACAGTTTCCTAGTTCACTGGAAGTTGTGTTATGATTATATATTATAATGGCGAATGGAAGATATAGAAAACAGTAATTTTCCACAGTAAAAGACTGTTTGGAGCCCATTTTACAAATTAGTATACAACCAAGGAAAAATGTAATCTTGGTTAGTGGTTTGGTGGCAGTCTACAACACATAGGTCCAACTGGGCCTTATGATCAATAGAAATGTTTGCTATTCTACTCAAAAGGAAAAGTCACTCTAATCTAATACCTATGCACATGACCTCAGAGAAAGTTAGCCACACAATGAGAGAATGGCAACTCACAGAGTTGTCAGCTTTTCATCTTTTAAAAATATGTTACAGTTATGGAGCTAATTTGCTCCTAAAAGGACACATTGAAATTTAGGAGCATTATATACTGTCTGAAAATGAGAACATTTTAACCAACTTTCCATTAATTTATTAAATGTCTCAGAATGCCAGGATCAAAACAGTTGCAGATAAGGGCTCACAGCAGCATGCTGGCCTGGTACCTACTGTAGCAACACTGGGAAATTATGTTCAGGAAATTGTATGTGGGAAATAACTGTCAGTGGGATTTCTGGCTCTGATGTGATTAATGAGCAAATGACCAACTCTCCTTTTTCAGATAGTGAGTTTAACTGTAACCACTTCAAATTGGTTTAAAATAAAATTAAGTGTTATTTCAAATACATATATATATATTTTTGGGGGGGTAATGGGAATTGAACTCAGGACTTCACACTTGCCAGGTCGGCATTGTGCTGCTAAACTATATCCCTGGTCCCACAAAAATATTTTTATTTATAGAATTTTGGTTTGGGATTTATGGCTACATCAGTGAAAAAAGCAGTGACAATAGGTTCTCAAATCTTTTTAAAAGAAATTAATAAGTTCAAACAGAATAGTAGAGCAGACAGTCCTCAGAGATTATGTAGTGTGGTCTCATGTTGCAAGTGTGGAACAGTAGTCCAAAAGATTTATAAGGCTTTTCTGATTGCATCAGAAGGGATAGCACCTAAAATATAATCATAAATAAAATATAATTTTCCTCATAGGGCACATTTAGGCATTAAATTATTATAAGTGTAGGTACTCCTACTCTGATAACACTATTTATCACCTTAATGCCTGTGACAACACTAAACTTTAGAAGAAGTTCTTGGATATTATTCAATGGCATTTTATATTACTACTTGGGTATATTAAATTGTTTGAGTATCCCCTGCACTAAAATCAGAGTTACAAAATTTAAGTTACCTAAACCTGGACAGTAACAGCTAGCTTATTAGGGATGAGACTACAAGATACACATCTTTCTCCTCCCATGCACAAGGATACAGAAATGATGAGGGAACATTAAGCCTAAGGCCCAATACACTGAGGACAGAACAAAAGCAAGTAGGGGCTCAGAAGAGAGACTGACAGTGGGCTATGCTAACGCTCATGAGCTAAGCTGAGCATTTCAGTTCTCAACTCTGCCACTCTGCTGAAAATCTTCACCTTCCCCCTGGGGACCCTCAGATTTCTGTTTGGGAAAGGTGAGGTTAGACAGAGAAGACTGTAGAGTAGGGATTTCCAGTAGCGACTTTCCTCCTGTGACTAGATAAGTGAGACGAAGAGCTAGGTGTGTGCACAGAGCAGGCTGTGCCCTGATGTGAGTTATTCCAGAGTTTTCAGGCTGTGCTTTGCCTTGAGTGGTTCCATTTTATAAAATAATAGTATGCTCCATTTGGAGTGCAAATGTGGAGGGAGAATGACTGGTAATTTCTCTGTGCAGACAGACTCACCAGATGTTAGACACACCATACTTACTAAAAAGATACAATCATATGGCACAAACTTAAGTAAATTGTACTAACTTATCAAATCAAATCAGTGGTACACAGACAGTACCGTGTCAGAGAACACCAGGCCCATGAGCTCATGGGACACACAAAACCAACAAATGATGCAATTGCCTCCCCTGGATGGTATAAAGAAAGGGGGGAGGCGACATTGCAGTATGGTGGAGACACACATACCAGCCCATGTCTCATGAGTTCACCTGATGAACCCATTCAAGGCCAGTAAGTGACTGACACCAGCTGTCTGTGGGCTGGCTTCAGCTCAGTTGTCACACTGCTTGACACAGCTCAAACTACCTGTCATCCAGACTTGGCTTCCAATGAACCTCATTCCTGGAACAAGCGCAGCCAGGTCTGTAATGTTATCTGGTCACCTGTGGTAGCTTTTCACATCTCTGTGAGCACTCTGGGTTTGTTTTAAAACAGTTCAACCTCTTTGAAACCTGCAGCCCCCGACCCTTTCTCAGCCAACCTGTTATCTGTATATTATCCTGTGAAGTGTACTGTGTAACCAGAGTGTTTCAAATATGAATGGTTAAGATTTAAATAAAAGGAACTGTGATTGCTTGGCTCATTGGCTATCATGTGAAATCTAGAATACTCAGCAAGTTGAGGCTGATGAATCGATGTAATTTGTGAATTTATTGTTATTCAATAAACACTGACATTGTGAAAAGACACAAATGTGTCTGGTCCATGTCAATGGCAGAGTTTGCTTATGAAGCTACTAAATCAAAATGGGTCACAGATCCAAATGCCTGAGAGGACAGGCATAGTGTAAATTTTGCTGGGAAATTATTTGAACAAACTAGAGAGAACCTCCCTAACTTGAAAAGGCAGACTAAATTTCAACTCAGGCCAATGGTTACATAGAGGAATCTTAGCCCAATGATATTAAAGTATTAAGACAAGAATAACCAGACATTTAGATTTATTTTATGTGGGAAGTACTTATTTTTCAGTGTTACAACTTTAAAAAAAAACAACCTAGTGAAACCAAGCAATCCATGTACTGTGGTTATGTCCTCCTGTTTGTTGTTTCTCTGTAAAGGTGTGAAAACTGTATTGATGTGTGTGTTGTAGAAAGAGGCAAATAAGCTGGTGGTTACAGCAAGAGGATGACAAAGTGTTTTACACAATACTTTATTTATTTATTCATTCATTCTTTTTTTTTTTTTTTTTTTGGGTACCAGGAATCAAACTCAGGACCTCACGGTTGCCAGGCAGGCACACTGCTGCTGAGCTATATCCCTGGCCCCAGCGATAAAGTGTTTTATTTTTTAGGATTAATCAGATAGTAGGGCTCTGAAACTGAATTACCTATGGACTAATTCTTTGGGCAGTGGCTAGAATATTACCTGATCTCTAACTGGGTGTGAGGTGGTAGCCAGCCGTGTTTGTAATCACATTTACCTGCAATACTCAGGTAAATAGCATCAGAGATCACAAAGCTCTTGACCGCCGAGTTTTGTTCAGACTTCAAATTCTTTCTCCATACAGTGCTACAGATGGCCACCTTCAGTTAATCAGAGATGACATAAAAATAGAAAATTATTGACTTTCCCTATTCTAGATGAGCCTTATACATAATGTATATACCTTTGAAACACTGAATCTGTTTACTTATCCAAAAAATTTCAGAGAAGGATGATATAACATGCATAAGTTAGATATGAGGCTAAATGGAAATTGCAAATGGTACTAACTCATACATTCAGTAAAAATGAGTTTACTTTATGCCAGATGTTTTGTTGGGCTCTGCTGCTAGTTTAGCACATTACTTATAAATGGTTGTTTAGACCTCTAACGTGAGCATTTCTTAGTCTGTTTCCATATCTTCTCAATTTTGATGGATAGTTTTTGTAGTAGGCAGAATTTCTTAATTCATACCCTAAAAATTCTATACCTTAATCCTAGATTCTGTGAGTGATGACAAATAACTCCCATGATTATGTCATATGCTATGGCTGATTTTTAAAAAAGAGAGATTATCTTGGATGGACCTAATGTAATCAAACAAATATTTAAAGTTGGAAAACTTTCTCCAGGTAACAGTTGAAAGAGAAAGCAGTAGAGGAAATCAGAGAAATTTAAAACATGGAAAAGACTCAGCACTCCATTCATGGCTTGAAGAAAGAGTGGGCTGCGTGAAAAGGAATGTGTGTTGTCTCCAGAAATAGAATATGGTCCTTGGCTGACACCTAGCAAGGAAATGGGGATATCAGAACTTGAATCCCAAGGAACTTTATTCCACCAACAAGCTGCATTTTTTCAGAAGTGGATTAATTTCTAGAGCCTGTAGGTAACAGCTTAGCTTGTGGTCCCCTTGATTTTGACCTTATTGGATCCTAAGCAGAGAGCACAGACTTCTGATCTACAGAGCTCTGAGATAATAAATGTGCCCATTCTTTTGTGGTGGTATTTTGCTTCACAGCATCAGAAAAACCAATAGTCCTAGAGTAAAAAGACAACATTTACTTGAACATTAGAGAATAAACCAGATGAAATTTTATACATTCCTCCAGGTTTCTATGTGGCTAACTCTTGAGGAAATTTCCTAAATGTAACCTAACAAGATTTTGGGGAATGTTATATTTTATATCTTCCAATTTTGGCATTTGTTGTTTTCAGAAAGTAGAATTTATAACACATATAGCTAAGAAAGTGCTTGTATTTGCAACAAATAAGGAAATTCATATAAACCTAGAGTTTCTTGATAAAAAAATGAAACAAGACTTAAATAGATGTATCACAAAGAATATTTACATCACTTTTGAGGAAAAGGTATTCAATATATGTATTCATTTTATAAATATATATATTTAAATTGTGGGCCTGGGGCTTTAGCTCAGTGGCATAGTGCCTGCCTAGGAACAAGTGTGGGGCCCTGAATTTGATTCCTGGGTACAAAAAAAAAAAGAATATATATATATATATATATATATATATATATATATATATATATATGGATATAAAGGAAGTACAGCATTAATGGAAGTGCCAATTGCTACAAGCACTTTGAAAAAATTCTTTGTCAGTCTCTATCAGTGCTGAGCACACAGGTAACTCCTAGCCTGTGCTAGGATTTGTTATTTGAAGCGTCCTTCAAAGGTCCGTGTGGTAAAAGCTTCAGTCTCAGCTGTGTTGGAAACTTTAAGAGATGGAGCCTAGAGGGAAGTTTCTGGACACTAGGGTGCGGTTTTGAAAGGTATTTGTGAGACTCTGGTCTTTGTAGCTCTTTTTTTTTTCTTTTTCTTTTGACACTCTGGTTGTGTGTGTGATGAGCAGCTTTTCTCTACCAGGTATGTGCATCCTCCTACAGGATGTGCCACCTCGTCACAGTTCCAAACGTAATGGGCCCAACTGATCATGGATTAGAATTTGCAAAATTGGGCAAACATAAGCACTTTTTTCTTTATAACTTTCTTTAGACAAAGCTAATATGACCTAATAATTCCTGGGCATAAACTGATAGCAATACATGTATATATTCACTAGAGTTTGTTAGAATGAAAATTTGCTAGAAAGTTTGTAATAACATTTATAGGGTTTCCAACTGGACAAAATTCAAGTGATCATCAGCAGGGAATTACTTACATTATGACCTACTCTCACAATGGAATGCCACACAAAGATGAACTACTGCTATAGGCAAAACTATGCTTGGGTCTCAGAAATATAATGCTTAGTAAAAGAAGCCAGATATCAAAGAACATACTAAATGATTTCATTTATATATAGCTCAAAGCTCTACAATTCTGTTTTAGGAAGTTCAGAGAAAAGCTGCAGTTGGGAAAGAGATAGTACCTGGGAAGGGGCTTTTGACAATGACAGTTATGCTCTACTTCCTGACCTCAATGGAGGATACACAAGCAGAAATTCTACCAACTGTACAATTAAGATTTTAATATTTTTCTATTTGTTGTGCTGTAATACAAAGTAAATTTAAGAGCATGCGGTATTCTAGATAGGTAACATGTAAGTAAACACCAAAGCATATCCTTTCCAAATTTAGGCTAATTCCTCATTCACTTATCTCCATAAACACATAACAAGTGGCTCTAATTTTGAATATGTAAAATTTTTAGATATGAAAAGGTCAATGTATAAGAAAATCTTTTGTCTTAGTAAAATACAGTCTAAACAAAGTCTAAATAAAAGACTGTTGCCATTTAACATTTATAGACTTTTATGCAGGAAATATTTTGGGTTTCCATTTATGATATTTTCTATGAAAAAGAGCCATGCTGCTGATCCACAAAAAAAGCCTGTGTGTTCTGTTACAAGTATTTAAGAAGGCCTGGAACTCAGTTTCCAGTTTATTGAGATCATTTATAAACTATCAATGATGCAAACATGAGGAGGACTAGTTTACTTGGGACTAGTAACTAAAATTTCACAGGTGTGAGCTTCACATTTTAATCTTAAATTTTCTGAAAAATTAACATCAAAAGCATAGCTGAGATCCAGTTGTGATAATGCCAAAAAAAAACCCTTACACTTTTTAATTGCAAAGAAGTTAATCATCTCTTTTTTAAATATTCAAATACATCCTGGATAAAATGATTACTTGAAAATTATTATTCTTATATTTGCTCAGCATTGAATGCATCCTAATTAGGCTATCTGTATAACTAGGCAAAGATATAATACTCTACACCATTTGTAAAAAGGCTATTTTTTTAGTATCTTTACTTTGCATACCAATACAGTCCAGATAAACTTAATAAAAGCTTTGAAGATGGTTAGAGAAAATGATGGTTAAAGGGTAAGTCAGAGACAAACCTTAGATTAAGGACTGTTGTGATTTAAAGATTTGTGATATCACTCTGCAATGTAAAATAAAATCATAAGTCATGAAGTAACTTCATTTTGAACCTACAGTATAAATATCAATGTTTTGCTACCTTCTATGCACACTCATATAATGATGACTGCTCATAAGAACAGTTATTCTATGGGTGAAAACAGTGTCCAGTCCATGAGCATCATTATGGTCTTTTTTGTATGTCACAGGGGTCCATGTTAGATGTTACAGAAACAAGCAAAGAGAGATCATTTGGTTAGTGTCCCCACAGGGTCACTGAAACATAATGCCACCACGGAAACACCCATAGATGACTAGGGAAAACAAAATGGAAATACCCTCAAGAGATGTCAAGGAATTTCTACAAAGGGCCCTTCTACAAAGGGCACTTTTCTCTCTCAAAAGGAAAAGTGAGAAAGAACCTGAGAACCAAACACAAGAAGACCAATGGGATGATAAATTTGACCAATAGGGCAATGAATTTACATGACAGTACCATACATTGGGCACAACACAGGAAAGCTCAGGATATTTAGGTGAAACATTTTTGTTAACTTTCTGTCTTTATTATCAAGAAAATAATTTGTTGGTTACATTTGAGATCAATTAATATCCCTGCAGATGTTAACTCTTAGTAAGAAATCTCATTTAAATTACACAGAAGTAAGCCAGGTTTAATTCAGCTAACAAGAATTCTATATCTACTGGCTGCCTTTTTTGGCTCTTCCAAGGGATGAAACTTAAAATGAAGAATAAAGAATTATGTAATTTTTAAAAATTCATAGCAAGTTAAAAGTTCATACAGATTCAGCACGCAATCTTCTACATCTCTTGACCCTGTAACACTGCCCTTCGGATTGATGATCAGAACAATGCTCACAAAAGAATTGTGTGTTACTGCACCAAAGACTCAAGCATTTAATTTAATATACATTCTTGGAAATAAGTTTTCAGCAAAAATTTAAATAAAATATATATTCTGATGATGTTTGGTAAGTAAATAAAATATTTCCCAAATATTCTTTCTAGCAAGGACTCAGTGTTATAGAATAAAGTATTAGCTGTATCTTAATTCAGAATAAAAAGAGACCTGACATTCATTTTAGAGAGGTGGAGTGTGGAAATAGCCAACTTTCATTTCCTCTTAATCACAGTTTAGGCATTATGAGCACTTTACATGTATTTACTCCTTTGAAGAAGTTCCTATTTTATCCCTATTATAGAGATGGCAAAATTGAAGCTTGGGAGAGGTTAAATAATTTGTTCAAGATTGAGGCAAGATGCAAAACTGTTTTTCTGCCTTTAAAAGACACTAAATCCTATTACAGTGATTTTTTTCAGAGCTTTTGCTTAATAGAGGGTCATATTTTTTGTGTATTTTCTGTTCCTTTTCCAACAACAGGACTCTCAGGGATGTTGGAATCATTTCACAGTATATTTCAACAATATTAAAGTGAAGTTTTTGCCCCTGTAAACTTTTAAAATACTTGTTCATGTTATTGAGCACACTGATGTGACAAGTACCACATATATACTAGACATTTTGCTCATCACAGCAGTATGTGAGTGTGGTAGTGTGATTACTATCATTTTATACAGGAGAGACTTGGCTCCATACTTCCCCACTCTGTTTTAGTTCACTGTCTCTAGCACTAATGGTCCTCTTTAATTTATTTAATCGGTTCTTCATTTTCCTGATGATGAACTATTGGACAATCCCAGAGCTCAGCCTTAGGGACTCTTTCTTCTCTGTCACTCTCCTGAGGTGCTTCATCCAGTTTCATGGTTTTAAAAAGGACCATTTCCATAATGATGCCTTGTACTGACCTCCAGACTAAAATGCCCAGCTGTCCACTTACACAGCCCCTGGGATGACTGACAGACATCTCAAACTTAACAAACCCAAAACTGAACTCTGGCTTTTGATGTAAACATGTTCTTCCCAGTCTTCATTATTTTCGTGATATGTTAAAAAGACTAAATTCAACTTCAGTTAGTGACATTGCTATCTTAGCACTTTCTTAAACAGACCAATGAAATTGCAATAGTTTATTATCTGAAGTTTACTTTAAAAATGTCTGATTCCACAGTTGACATATTGATATTATGTTGTACACACACAGAGAGATACACACACTTCCTAGGGAAAAAAAGTGTACTTTTAATAGCATGTGAATAAATAAAGTTATTAAAAGTAAAATCAAAGTCATGAGCATATTCCACCAGCAAACAAAAAGGTGTTCTATATTTTATTTTACTAGGAGTATATAATGAACTTATGATACTACTACACACCCATCAGAATGATTAGAATGAAATGGACAGAGAATACCAAATACTAGAGAAGATGTGAATTAAAGGAAGCTCTGCAAAGGAAATTATACTAGGAGATGTATAATATTTAATAACTTATGTCCTAAAGTGGACACCTATTATTTTCTGTCTACCTTTCATCAACTACTTTGAGGAACTGCTATTTCTCTATCTCCTTCTTTCTTTTTTTTTAAATTTTATTTTGAAGGTAGTAAAAATACAACAGAACAAGACAGAACAAAGCTGATCGAGACAATGCAGTGAAATTGGTACAGAACTTCACAGCAGGATACCGGGACAGTAGTAATAGGTATTATAGTATATCTTGTTATCTTAACAATAGTTGTCCAGACAATTAGGCATAGCAATATCAAACCAAAAACAGAACAGTATAAAACCAGAGAAGGAGAATACTGAATAGAGCAAAACAATCATAACAAAACAAAACGGTGAAAGCAACCTTTGCCTTCACACAGAAGATAGAAGGAAATCCCCCATATTAGCTGTATTGCATATGGTCAATCCACCCAAGAGATGCTCATACCTCTGTCCCCAGTTGCTGACGGGGGCGGTGGGGGGGTGTTTGATTCTCAGCCCACGTGCCGGTAGGCTCAGAGGAGCTGCTGACTGGTTCTGCTCCAGGGGCGCTTACCAAGAGGGCATGCAAATTGCCTTCTTGTGCAGCTACCTAAGTTCCACCATGGCCGGATCTCAGGAGCTGCTGGTTCTTCTGGTCTGTGCTAGGGGCCAGGGAAAGTGTTTTTTGGGGAAAGCAAAGAAGCAAGAGAGGCAAAAAAAAAAAAAAAAAAGTACTTTTCAAGTGTTTTAGAAACATATTACCTGTGATATGTGAGATAAGTCTATTCCTTCCATCTCCCTAAATCTCCTTCAATAAAAATTATGTCCGTCTCCTTCTTTCGGACATGTTCAGCATACATCCTTTCTCACAGGTGTGGAAAATGCACTACATCTCCAGTCACAGTGATTAATGTAGTGGCCAGCATTTGCTTCAAGCTAAGTCATTAAGTGTCTTTGACAGAGATTCAGTCTTGTTTCTTTCTCTGTCATCACAAATTCTCAAGACACTGTAGACTTGTGACTGCTAGGATTATCTTGCCATGACATAAGGAAGTTCCTTCTCAGACAAGGAAATCTGAGAGACAGAACTATTGAATCAAATTTCAGTCCAAAGCCAACATATAAAGTGTTTTATTGAAAAATTCCAATCTATTTAGCTCTAAGAGTGATAGAAGGCTATCTGACTGCAAGTTTATATGTAGTTTCGAGAGGAAATTAACTACTGAGAGTAGTCTTCACAAAAAATGATGTATAAAGTTCATAACATACAAAAAGTTAATATAAATCAGTAAGCAAAAAACTAAAAGCACTTCAATAAGAAACATATATATAGTGGAAAATAAAAGTGGTTAGTATTTACATGGCTAGTATTGTTCACCTGCTCTAGAAATCTTTAAAAAATCAAATATAAAGCAATTTTCTCCTAACAAATAAAATATATTAAAATCATAATATTCAATGTTGACAAGTTCTATAGAGATATGTACACTTCAAACATCAGTAATACAAAAGACAAACATTTGAGTAAAAAACCAATTATTTATGATAGGATTATACTGGGAAATGGCTAATACACAATTTATTTTGGGGTGTGATTACATTGTAAAAATTGAAATTAAATCATACTCTGAATTGATGTGGCTAATTTTCCCAACTCTGCTTGCATATTTGTAGTGGTCTGCTCCTAGGCATTCTAGTCTCTTCTATTTGTCTTTTTATTACAACATGTTAATATTACTGGACTTGAAGGGACAATTTTAGAATGAGTCTTGATATTAGGTAGGAAAAGATGCTTGTCCTTCATATTATTTCAACACCATTTTGGCTATTTTTCCCTTCTCCATTTTTCTAAACCCGTAAGTATTTTTATTTCAACACCATTTTGGCTATTTTTCCCTTCTCCATTTTTCTAAACCCGTAAGTATTTTAGAAACTATTATTCCAAAGATCTTTCCTTAAGATTCTGAATAAAACTGAGTTTATGAATACATTTGAGAGAAACGACATCTTTAAAGTAATAACACTTTGTATCTAAAAAATGACATATGTCTTCAGATATTTGAGTGCTATTTTATATGGATGTACATAAGTATACATATCTATATTTATCATCTATAATAGATTCACACAACTTTTGTTAGATTTACTTCTTACAGCAGTCCTGGCAAGCCTGTGGCACACATCCACCAGTGACTGTCTGCATCACTGAAAGCTCTAAAAGGTTCCTCATCAATGCCTTAGGGGAACATTATGATCTTATTGTCATTATAAATATGTTTTTAAAAGATCACTTTCGGTTTTTGATAGACAGAGAAAGGCAACTAATTTTGTATGCTTGTCTTATATACAACAATCTTTAGGAACTAAATGAGTTTTCACCTTTCTCTTACAGTAATGGGGCTGGCTAGAAACTCTGGAGTGTGAAATTGGCAGATATAATTCAGAATGTGAGAGTGGGTTGAGAAAAGGGCAAATATGTGGGTCATCCCCATCGCCTCCTAACCCTGGAATGCTGCCCATCCCAGTGCGGGAGCCCTTGTCTCTGCAGCTCAGGCTCTACAGACCCCTGCTGTCTCTGTCCAGAAGCTGGCTCTTCTAAGCCTTGATTTATATCCTCTCACCTCTTTACCGATTAAGCTACTTTAAGCACCTGTTAATCTTCATTAATGTCTACCCTTATTCCCTATTACAGAATCCTGTCCATGTCCTTTATGGTAATAATCACTCTTTTTGAGTATATGGTTATGTTCTTACTGTCTCTTTCTTTAGGAGTATTTGGTAATGTTCATTGTCTCTTCTTCCCATCCATGCAATCCTCAAAAAGAGAAGTACAAGATCTTTTTTCAATACTTCCCACTTAGCTTAAAAAATGCTTTAAACTGAATGAGTTAAACATGTCAAACATTTGTTTGAATTTTTAATGTTGATTAGCCATTTGCCTCATCAGTAAAAATCTTATTTGTATATTCTTGTGTTATTTGCTTAGTTCCCCTTTAAAATAGGTATTGCTAGTCTCCATTTGACAAATAAGGCATAATGGTTCAAATCAAGTCACATGGTTTAAATCAATGGGTGGAAATCAATAAAGTCAAAAACAACCCAATCATCTACCAAAGTTTAATTCAAATACCATATACAAAAAAGAACTAGAGAAAGTAAAGAGGGAAGGAGATAGAAAAGAAGGAAGTCAGGACAAAAGAAAGAAGGGAAATAAAAGAAGGAATATTCACTGGTAAATCTCCATGTCAAGATCATATCATATAATCTGTCATGCAAAAAACCCTTAATCTTCATCCTTTAAGCTCATTAGCAAACTTCATACCTTGCTAAGACACTTGAAGTCAGAAAATTGATTAAGAGTCCTCTCAAATGACATTATTACACATGAATTGTAGGGAGTAGGAAATAAAGGGGCTACACTTTATTATGTAAAGCTGGATGCCAAAACCATGTAACACAATCAAGTCTGATAATTGTAAGGAGTGCTTTTAACATGATTTCAATTTCAACCTTTAGTTACAACCATTCTTTCCTAATTTTTCTGCCTTTTACAATATTATAAAAAATTTGGCTCTCCAAACATTTAAAAGCCAAATGACAGAACATCTTGTGAGTTTTATTAGAGGTATGAGTGTAGAAATAGTTACTTTCTATTTTAATCAATTTGTAAGGACAAAAATACTACACTTGCATTTTGATTTTAACCAATAACACTATGAATGCTTTGTCTAACTTTGATGCTGAAATAAATGGTCATTTTTATTAATTCTTATTCTTTGATTTACACTGTGTAGTTACAAGAAGGAAAGAAATCCCCTACTGCTGCCAGTCTCCAGGTAGTAAAAGAAAAAGTAGCAGTCTTAAAGTTAATAACACTATTTTTGAGATTTGGAGGAGAAAAACACTTTACTGCCAAAGAGTAATCCACACAGAGGAGCTGATTGCTAGGTGAAACACTCTGTGGGAATAAGACTTTATAATAGAATCTATCGACTTGAGAATTCCACACTGTTGAAAAGTACCACTCACCTCTTCCTGAACTCAAACAGAGTGGAAATGATATAGTATTGATGAGATTTTGTCTGCTACAGGAGGGCAGAAAAATACATACTTAATCCAAAGTGTTTATCCAGGAGGAATAGTGACCTGAGCCAAACAGAGCCACCCCAGGACTCCAACATACCCATAACTGAGACATCATATTCTATCAGCAGTGTTGCTTCTTGTCCACATTGTTTCAGAATACTCATGGCTTCAGCATGGGTTGTTCCAAGGAGCCGAATTCCATCCACACTGAGCAATCTGTCACCAGGCTTGATTGTTCCCTCTCTAAAGGGAGCAAAAAGGAAGTTTTTATTAATTTATAATAATGAGGCTCAGCATTAGTAGTTATTTAGTCAGTCATTCTTACACACATTCTTCCATTCATCCCATTTGTATTCTTCTTAAGCATCAAGTATAAGAGCATAAACGCTAACCCTGAACAGAAAATTGCCATAAGGCAAAAGTTAGTAGTAAGAAAATAATTACATATTGGCAAGTAACCTAGTTATCAACAATAAACTCTTGGAGACAAAGGTAAGAAAGGCATATTTTTATCTGAAAGTCTAACATTGATTTGAGCCCAAGAAAAAGCATTCACATGTTTTTCTAAAGACAGGTGAGCAGAAAACCTTTCTAATTTCACTCAGTTTATTACCAGTGAACCAAAGCAGAATACATAGAGCTGGTGAGAGATTCCCCTAGTCTGTGAATTTCCCTACTGATTTATAAGGTCATTTAGCAATCATTAAATTGATTCAGTCTCACATTCCTTGGAAGAAGCAGACAAATAGTATTGTCCCTGCTGTGACCACAGAGCCTAAAGGCATTGGGAAATCAAGTCTTAGGACATTAGGGACACTTGGAAGTAGGGTCAGGTTGTCTTCTAGATTCCAGGATTCCATGGAAGGGCATGGAGAAATCAAATGGAAGGCTTAAAGATTTAGGATCTGAAGAGAATGCAAAAAGTCTCTTAAATAAAGATCTTTTGCCCAAATAGCTAAGTATTTTGACTCTAAAATTTTATCTCCAATGCTCAGAGTTTCTTAAATTCTGAATTAATTTGACAATACATTACTCACAAGCCCATACTCTGTTTCTGACATTCCTGCTAATCCTAACCCTATATGTTAGTAAAAAATTGACATGTTTTTATTTTATCAGAAAAAGTAATTCTTAAAACAAGCATGAAGGGGAAAGGCAAGATTCACCTGAAAATGTCTGATTCTGTGTAATCCCTCTGCAAAGGCAAATAAACTTCAGTACAGGTAAGAACCTGTGCTTCCTTGTCCTTTCCTAAAAGTGACCTAACAGTATAAACTTTGGAGGAAAATGAACCTGAGTCTTTGTATCCTAATTCTATTTAATAGCAGATACTGAGTGACTTAGCCATCCTGGTCCTTTGTTTTGTCATGTGTGAGATAACATGAAAAGCCTTATTTATAGGGTGTGTGTAAAGCTAAAATGAGATAATGCTGACTAAGGAGTGCAGTTCCTAGTACATAGTACATATTTAGTAAATATAATTTGTTATTATTATATCTGTCTGTCTGTCTCTCTCTTTTTTTAATACCAGGGATCAAACTCACAACCTTGTGCTTGCCAGGCAAGTACTTATGCCTCTGAGCTAAACCCCCAGCCTTATTTCTGTCTCTTAAAAAACTCTTAGAATATATCCTGGTAGTGAAACAGAAAAAAAGTGTAAGCAGTATATTTTCCTCCTACCATTCAACAATAGTTAATGGCGGAAGTTGAAATTATTGTCCATCATCATTGAGTTGAAAAATTTTTTTTTGATACAGTGATATACTATATAGAGAGAGGTATCTCCAGAAAAAGTTAACATGTGAGTTTACCTGGAAACAATTCAGGTTAAGAAAACTGAAAGTGTTTGTCACTCACATACTCATATTTTCAAAGAAGAGAAATGAAAGGAAACAAAAATTGATAAATTCCTTCCATTTTGATAAAAGTCTTTTCCATTCTAACATTCATAAGCCATCATCGACAGGTAATATTAATATTGATAAGAATGCTAGGTATTAAGAATAGACAACTGCCACCCATCTTCCCACACTGAGAAGGTAGCAGTTGAAAAAGATGCACTCTAAGAGCCTTCCTTAAAAGAGCCAGCTGCCTTTCTAAGTGCCTCCCTCCAACTTTGGATAAAAGTGAACAAACCCTAATTGCAAGAAAAGGCAAACCCTAAGGTCTAATAGTCTACAAGGGAGGAAAACTGAGCTCAGAATAAATTGCTTGCCTAACATAATTTAGAACCTGGAGGCAGGTTTTAAACATTTCATAGCCCCAAATTTTAGTTTTCACATAGTCATATATTTACTTAATATCTACTTTTTACTACATGTTTATAAATCAATTTCTCTATTAAAGTCCCCAGCTCTAGTAAGTATGTTTCAGAGAGTTACACAGAGGGATGAAGTTTACCTGTCGGCAGGCCCTCCAGGACGAACACATGTTATCACAACCGGACGAGATTTATTTCTATCATCATGTGCTCCCCCTAGCAAAGAAAAACACAGCTTCAAAACACTTTCATATTGCCATTTAAAAACATCATTTAGAATATGCCAGCTGAGAAGCTGCAGTACATTTGTTGATGTATATAGGGAAACGGGTAAAATTTACTTCTGGTATATAATAGTTAATGGCCTTAAAGATCTCACTTTATGTAGAGTATGTTTTGGAATCACCATTTGTTCACCTCTTGACAAGCATATAGTTGCAATCATGTGACATATAAAACATTTAGCAACTGGTATGGCAAGAGAAAAACTAATTACAACTTCTGGAGAATTGGTTTAGAAAACAGTGGAGGTTCAAGCCAGCAAAAAAATCTTTCTACAATTTTGATTCACAGGCTTGATTTTAAATATAAAATACTGCCTACATATTAAAATGTGAGGTTCCTAATGTGATAATTTATCATTATTTGAAATAATAAAGCAAGTTAGTGTGTGAGTCACTTAGGTTCTAGAAGTTTGAAGCTGTAAAGCAAAACAGAGACCACTCAAAGACCAGTGATAGTCTTTGATCTTAATGATTCATACTAACATTATCCAGAATGGTTTTTAAAAATTTTCATGCATAAGAGAGCAATGTAGCTCACTGGTAGTGTATATGCTTAGCACGCATGAGGCGCTGGATTCAATATCCAGGACCAGAAAAAAACATCAATGCCAGGGCTATTGTACAGACCAAAACTATATGTTTGGTATTATGTAATGAGTTTGGTATAAAGTCATTACAATTTTACAACTGAGAATGATTGAAGTTTTGTTGTCCAAAGTGAAAAGCACATTTAGTGACAGAGTATGCTCCTCTTAGCCTGATTCATTTCCTTTGATGGCAAGAAACGAACTGAAATTTAATTCCCCAAGACTTAGGCCAAAGCATCATATTCATTCTATTGTTGTAAGTATCTACTATTTGGGGAGTCAGGATTTTGGAAATTGTCACTTGCAGCAGTAGAAATATAATTCCATTCACTAGCTTGTTTTAATGCTCAAAATTACATATTAACAGGTTACAAGAAGAAATTTTCCACTACTCAGTGGACATATTCCAGTAGCAGTATCTGCTCCTCTTCCCTGACTTTCCTTGTCTTGTATTCTCCATTGACTTAAATTCAGCTCACATCATATGTACACCAAAATGTCATATTGGCTATGCTGACATTTACTCAAAGTACCTTCTCATTCTGATTACCCAGTGGTTCTTGAGGGATGGGCAGTGGGTCATCTGTTGAATTTTCTAGGGAAAATCTAGACATGGTCCCCAAACTGATCTAAATGTGCATCTTTCATTCAGACTGAAAAAAATCATGTAAAATTCAGCAAACTTTATGTATGTAATGAATGAAGAACATTATCAAAGACTACAACATTGTGGTACTCATAAACTAAGATTATTTCATTATTACTAAGGCTTTAAAATCAGTAATGTCAAGAAGTCTGATGTTTACACAAATCTAAGCAACCTTCAATTAATTATTTGTTTATTCACTTATTAGGTACCACCTATATCCCAGACAGTATTCTAAGCTCATATTAAAAATTCTTGCATGTGCATATAGATATTTGAAATTCTTGTAATTTGTGGGAAGTACCTTTTGGTAATATCACATCAGTTGTGTTGTGATAGCTACAGAAATGATTGTTTCTACTCTTTTTATTATTTAATGATAAATTGGGATTGGTTTAGCTGTTTCACAGCAATTTGACTTGATTTTAGCTTTATAGTAACTAGGGATGAATACGACAGCATTAAATTTTTTTTTTTTTGCTGCAGCTTTTCAATAATTAGGACTCTACATGTATTATGCAAGAACACTTTTCCTTTGAATTTACACTGCAAAAACAGATTTGTATTACCACTTTCAATCTAAATTACTTTACTGTGACTTTTCATTAAATTTCTCTATTTTTTATATAGAATTTTGGGAATGGTTATGGTCAATGATTTTCAGAATCTTTTGTTCCTTTTCTTTAATTCTTCTTTTTTATTGGTACATATTTTTAGTACATGATTACATTCATTGTGGGTACACATATATAACACATCTGAACTCTTTTTCATCTTCTTTCCCTTTCCCTCCTGGTCCCCTTCCTCCATCTCTTGGTCCCTTGTCTTTTGCAAAAGATCTATCTCCTCTGTGCTCCTCTTAAAAATAGGCCATGGCCAGAAAAATGCAATAACTACTCATCTAAAACACATAATGAGTTCCTAACTTTCCATTCTTTCTGTGACTCATTTGGGCTCTTTATCCACTTGTATCTTAAATTTGCTGGATTTTCACTCTCTATCGAGAGAAATCTTATGATTCCACAGCACTTACTCCTATGCTGATGTGTTAATTCGTGCTAATATGTACTTGATTAATTTGCAAAACAACTGGTCCAGAGTGAAGCCTAACATCTATTTATTTTATTAGCATATATTTTTGATGCATTATTAACACATTCGTCATAGAGAACTGGTGCATATACAAACTGCATTTTGATCCTTTTTATTTCCCCTTACTTCCTGTCACATCCCCTGTATCTCCAAATTTCCTTCTCATATCTTTGTTTCTCATTATCTATCTTTTATTTTGCTCATTAATGTATAATTTAAGTTTCTCATACAAGAGAAACTACACAATATTTAATCATCTGTAACTGGTTTTTAAAGCTTGGTCACTTAAGACAACTTTAAAAAAAAAGACAACCTTTACATGTGAACACATCTCTTTTAGTCTTTAATGCATGTATGTTTATGAAGATGCTTCTCTGATGTATATATATATATTTTTCTAGGATGCTTAATTAATATTAATTAATGTTTTAATAATTCAGATAGACTTTTCTGGTGAAATACAAAATATAGGTTAAAACAAAAATCAAAAAATGTGTAATGTTAAAATAATTTCAGATGCTTATATAGATTCCAATTGAATCCCATTGTCATAATAAGAATTAAGAGTTGTTAAAGCAGGCATAATCTTGTAGAGATAAAATTTCTAATAAGAAAAAACAAATAAGAAAAGTCAGAATCACAGCTTAGAATCAATGGTTTTGTAGACAAGCTGGAGTCACTTGAAATCTTTATTACCATGCTGCAATAAGATGTATTGAGCTGATTCACATAGGTATCCAAGGGATTAGATTATCTTTGATCCATTTTTAGAAAGCTGAAATAACAAAATGTATTTCAGGAGAAATTAATATAAACAAAGTTGCTTAATCCTTGCGTATTAAATCAAATCAAGCTATATTAATCAACATTTTTGATTCAATGATATAAAAAAGGAAAGGTAAAAGACATGCTGAAAAGTAACAAATCAGTAAGACTATTGTCAATTGACAAGGTTTATAAACGATAGCTGTTTGCTTTGTTCTAACATGTAAAACAAAGCTGGTCATTCCTTTTCTATGTTGATTCCCATTCATTGTTTTATTTATTTAAAGAAGAGTAGATGGAAATATCAAAAGGTGACTTATGTAAAGAAAATATCAGTTTTTTAAGGATGATGTTCTTGTTTAGTCTCAATATTTTATTGACAAATTCTCCAAGAGTTTCTGATGGTTCATATTTTTTAACCATCACCTACCTCGTATTACAAAACCAAAGGTATTTCCTTCTTTATGTAATGTGACCTCCACTGTCCGGAAAATAACACTTGATCCTTGCACAGCTGAATGTAGGAAAGAGAGAGGGACATATAAAATATAAGTTATAATAACATTTCTCAATTTTTCAGTGTGGCATATAATACTACTTGTTCTTCTTGCAAAAATTTTTTGAGAAATAAGAAAACAATGATTCTAGCAAAACATTAGAAAATACTTCTTGTCACATAAATACCATAAAGTAATTATCTATATAAGGGACTTACATAGGTCCAAGAGGAACCGAATTTCATAGCCAGTTACTTTTCTTCAGTGAAATTTCCAAATAGAGAGCGATATTTACATTGTTTAAACTCTACATAGCAAGAGGGATAATCTTCAATAAGTAGAATTGTTTTCCCTTTGTGAAATGCAAAAGCAGTGTGTTTTTTGGAGAAGTTATGAAAGAATCTCTGTATTAATTTTTACTTTATAGGTGGCATGGGAAGAGAAAGTATTATTCTAGATTGCTTTTAACAGATTGGGATGATAGAAGTAGATGCTCTGCCATATAAATAGCCATTAAACAAAGGCATCAGCAACTCAAATGAAATATGGAAAGTGAAAGAAATTTGAAGCACATTCAAAATATTACTATTAAGAAAATAAGGATTTGCTTAATTTTAGTTGATATCACCCTTGTGTTGTTTGCCTGTTTATTGTTCTTCTTTGACAAAATGTAATTTTATTGCTAAGTTGCAATGTATACATTATACACATACATGAAGTATAAATTATGTGATGGCAGAATCATTAAGATATTCTGTAATACTGTTTTTGGGACTGTGAATCTGGTTGCATATACACTATTGCACTGGAAAAAAATTTCTACAAATTGGTATTTTATCATTATTCACAGAGATAAAAGATTTATGATACACAGAAATAGTTTCAGATCTTTTTTAAAAATTTGTACAAGATCTAGTATCAATTGATTATCAATAATATTTTTCTTTTTGTTACTAGATCCTAAAGGTTTCTTATATAAATCTGTCAATAAAAAAATATATGGTCCCCTAATTTGTGATGATTCAGATTTTAATATTTTTGCTTGAATCACAGTGTGAAAGCATACCTATACTATCATTATTTCTCACTTCTAGGGTAGTACTCAGTATAGCACATGAGATCTTCAATAGGTTTTACAACATTTGATTTTGGCTAATGTAAATGTTCTGACCATTACATTCATAGGGTAGATAAATTAAAAGTATTTTCAACTAATAATATTTTCAATTTAACAAAGGGCTTAGTGAGAAATGAGCCCATAACAAGTCCAGGAGTATTGGTATATAGATAAAATTTAAAGAAATCTTTAAAAAGTACTTTCCTTGCCATTTACAGAAATAGCTAGTGGTTTTAATTAAGCATTAATTGCAATTAGTTTTAATTATTAGATAATCAGAGCTCTCAAAAGAATACTGAAAGAATGATTATGCAAAGCATCTTTAAATTCATAAAATGGCACACTACTAGGCTGGGAGATATAATACAATAAAAGCTTGGATCTACTGAAAACATAAAACCACAGCTGAGCAAATGTTTTGGTACGCTGCTGATTTAATTAAATGTCATATTCTTGCTATCAGGGGAATTTTTTAGTTTATTCTAATCAACCAGAAACAGTATACACAAACAACTGAAAGAGGTTGAGGTATAGTTTTAATTAAATGAAAACTAAAATTGGGTTCAGATCAAATGTTTGCCTATTTCTGTGACCCAAAAAGCCATTTGAGGAAATTGGTTTTGAAAAAGTTGTTTTTGTTTCATAAATGAAGAAAAGCAAAGGATATGATGAGACATAACTAATGAGCATCTACTATGTGCCCAGCACTCTAAAAAGTAGTTTGCAAATACTATTTTATTTAATTGTTAAATCGTCTTTCAATTATATACAACTGAATTCTAATTCTGGACCATCTGTCCTTGCTGGCTAGATGTCTGTTCTGGGAATGCAAAGTACTGTAATTTTAATTTTGCTGTAGCTAAACCTTGCTGACCATAAAATCTTATAATCAAATATAAGTCATTATAAAGACTTTTGGGATTATCTACAGCTTAGTTTGTTCATAGTATTGCCATCACTTACAATGATAAATGTGAATCTTGTACATTTCAATACAATTAATGAAATGAATTTGATCTTCATAGTTTTTATTTGCATGATTGACTTGCTAACTAGTTTGTCACACTCAGTACCAGACATTCTTTATCAGCCATCTGAATGCTACTCATTACTTCACATGTGTGTATGTGAATCTAAAGGTACAATTAAAGGCTTACCTGGAGAATCAAAGAGCTAGGTAGAAATCAATTTCATAAAGCAAAACTACTCCATAGGGTTTTAGTTGTACTCTTGACCCCTGTTTCTATATGCAGCTCTGTACAGTTATTTTACTATGGTAAAGTAGATTATTCCAGTTTAATGTAGTACTTCCCTGTCTTCTTGTACTGCCCCACCCCCACAGGAATATAGGAGTTACTCAATTGCACTTTCCTACCTCACTATGGTATACGTGCCCATTTGTCTTGCTTTTGTAACTGTGAGGCCGAGAGATGTAAGTAAAAGATGGGAATATGGTCAGGCTTGTCTCTTATTCCCTGCGTCATAGGAAGAGCTTTCCCTGGAAAGTGCTCCTTTAGATTCAATCCCAGAATGAATCATGTAGCTGAAACAAACCTTAAACTGCCCCTTTTTCTCTTTCCATCACCACCACTACCACCACCATCAACATCACTATCATCATGTGATCTGTCTACGTCAGAACTGAGAAAAGGGTTGTCCAGTGGCATGCTTTGATACAGTCATTTGAATTAAAAAAGGATTCCTTTTGACAGAAAGCTAATCTGATTCAGCTGATGGTTTAACCTGAAGTCTGCCTTTACCAAGCAGATTAAGTGGCAGAGATTTATTTTTTATTAAAAAAGTAAATCATTAGCTCCAAGATTTAAATGGAAATAATGTTTAAATGACGAAAATAATGGAAATTATAGTCTTTCCAATTATTATGCTTAAAGTAAAGAATTTTAGGTGTCATCAAAACGTGGAAGAAAATTCAACTTTTCAATATTATGTAGGGGTAATGTAGTCTCAAAATTTGAGCATGTTATTCTGCACTAACTATTAATGCATAAAAACGTAAGTCACAGTTTGGATATATTTTTTCTGAAAAAAGTCTCAAAGCATCACCTAATTTTAAAGGAAAAAGAACTATTGACCTCATGGAGAACAGTCATTTCATTTTCATGAAGAAACTGAATCTCAGAAAAGACAAGTGACTTTCCAAAATCAAATTTTGACTTTTCCTCTGTTGGATCATAGACACATAGCCTTCCCTCAGTTCTTTCCAAATTCTGGGGTTGGCTGAGCCTCCAATTGCTATGATCTAGAGAGACTGACAGGTTTTGGTCTTGGGCAGCTTATTTTAGCAATCAGTTCTCACTGGGCCTCAGCTGAGGTGGTAAAGTGGAGAGGGGAACTGTTAATCCTTTCAACCTCTTTGAACTCAAAGATCTTATTAATTTCCTCAAATATAATAAAAAGAGGCAGAGATCATCCTTGGAGAGTAGACTTTTTCTATCTGATTTCTACCATAAAAAATTCATATTCCTGTGTTTAAATTTTGTTTTTTCCCTTTCCGCCAGCTTTACAGCACAAAGAAGAAAAAAAAAACTGGCATGATCAAGTGAAAAATAGGTTTTTACTCCTAAATATTTTTCAGATCCATCCTCCTTAACTCTACTAATGCTACACTGACTTACACTATCACCCTTGTTTTGGAAAATTGTAACAGTTTAAAGGTTTATAGCCTCTGATCTATTCTCCTTTTGGCCTCCAAAATAATAATGTAAAAGTTCCAAACCTATGACACATTTTTAAAAGCCTCTAAGGGTTTCATATTGCTCTTTGATGCCATCTGAGTTTTTCCAACACAGCAATTCATTTCTTGTCTACCTCATTGGCCTCAACCTTATCATGACTTATCTACCTCTTCCAGTCTGTGCAGTTTAACCTACACACTGGACCACATCATCTGACCTTCATACTACACCTTCTGCATGGAGTGCTTCTCTTCCTATTTGACCCGCGCTATCTCCTTCAAGTTTTCTCAAAAACTCCCAGCTCTGAATCTCCCATAATATTGGGCAAATCTCTACTACAGGGCCACCTTAGTGGCTACACTAAGAGCTCTTTTTAGAGGAAGCTCTGCTTTACTGATATTTACATACTCAGTTCAATGCAAATCCATAATCAAGGAACATTAGCTCTAGATATCTGGTTCTTTTAACTTCTTGGCTTCAAGTAGTAATTTCAAAGAAAATTCACTATTCCAAAGTTTAAGGAAAAAGTACTTTGAGTATAATAATAATGATTAATATTATTATTTACCAAATATGTGATAATCATCTAAACAATGATTGTGTGAGTAGAGTAATGGTATCTTTACAAACATCCTACAATAACAGTAGTCATTTTATATGTAAGAAAGGTTTAGAGAATTTAACATATGTAAGCTAGAAATAAAGTTGACATTTAACTGATGAGATAGTCTAAGCCTAACATTATATTTTACTGGCCTACTACTGCTGAAAATGAAAGATATTTAGCAAAGTTTTTAAATATAGACTTAACTTCATATAAATGAGTACTAGATTTTCACTCTTCAATTTTATGTAAAGAATAGAAACTTGTGCTTGGCTGCAGACATCGTCTCTGAGTGCTCTATTCTTATCCTCTAATTTTAAATACTATCTGCATTCTTGTTAATTTCAGTTAACATTTCTAGTCCAGATCTTTCTCCTAAACTGCAAACCATACCTTTAATTCTTTTCTTGATATTTCCCTGTACATGTAAAATATACATTTCAAATGATGACCAACCTGTCCCTCTAATGGCAACTTTAGGCTTCCAGTTGCTCAGACTCAAAACCCTGGGGTTATCTTTAACTCCTTTATTTATGGTCCAGCCATATCAAATCCATTAGGAAATTTGAGGGGCTCTATCTTCATAAAAGATTCAGAGTCATCTGACTTCTATTAACACTCTTGGATCACTGCAGTTACCTCCCAACTTGTCTTTCACCTTTGACCCTTGTCCTCTGAAGTCTGTTCACAGCAACCAGAGAGATTTAGGAAAACATAAATCAGATCATCAGATCACATTTTCCCTCTGTTCTGTACAACAGAATGGATTCCTACATCACTCAGAACAAAACTTCAGACCTTCCCAGTGGCCTGTCAGGAAGTTCCCACCCTTTACGTATCTGACCTTTTTGGCCACTCTGTTCCAGCCACACTGGCCTATTTGATGTTCCTAGAATGGCCCAGGTATATTCCTGCCTTTTGGTCTTAGCACTGGCTGTTCCTTCTTCCTGGAACTCTCTTCCTCCAGAAATCCATATAGTCATCTTCCTACCTCCTTCAAGTGATGGACAAATATTGCCTTCTCAATTACTGTTTTGTTCCTAAATTAAAACTATAATCCCATCTCTATCCCATCATTCCTAATTCTTCTCTTTACTTTGATTTATTTTTATCATTTATGACCTCATATAAAATTTCCATATTTGATATGATTTTGCTTTATGAACTGTTTTCCTCTGCTAGAATGTAAACTCCCTTGATGGACTCTAAGCTCTTAGAAAACAGTGGCTGCTGAAACACAGTAAATGCTCAGTAAGTCACTACTGAGAAAATGAATTATTACCAGTTCTTCATAATCAATCTGAGGGAAGGGCGAGGTGTTTTCCAGGGTAGTGTTACTGTTTATAGCAAATAATACACATTGAGCTAGAATAATAAAGTTTAAGTGTAACACAGCACAAGGTGTTTCTGCATATAAATAAATACAACTTACTTTCACTCTCACAAATATGAAAACTAAGGCATAAGAAACTTATCTTTCTCAAAGGCATCTAGACAATAAAAAGTGAAGTTGGGATTTAAATCTGGCTATTTGATGCTAACCTCATTTCTGCTTGACCTTCCTTGTGATGAAGATTACATTAATCCATGCAAGTCAAGTTTCTTACGATGCCACATGTTTTGTAAGGTTTCAAAACATGTTTGCTCTTGTTACTGCATTATTACTTGATAATAATGTGACACACAGTAGTTTTATGTTTCAGATATGAGAATATCTATACTGCTCAATGTAAAAACGTGCTAAACATGCTTTTCCTAAATGTAACTAAAAAACTTAGGTAGCACCTAAGTACACTATAAAAATGTTAACTGTTTATTAAAATGGTTTAAGTGGCAAAAAGGTTGCTCATACAATTTCATTGTAACCTATGCTCCTTTTTGTTCTCCCTGAGGATACCATGTTTCTCAATTCAAAGAATTTTTAAATAACAAGAAACTCTGCTCTGCCATTGCTGAAATGAGACACTGATGGCAAAAGTGAAAAAATAAATCAGTAATTTAAGGACACGACATCATGCAATTATTCTGTCCCCGGCTTGTGGTTACTTACAGATGGGTGGAAGCTCATACTCCACTTCAAGAACCACTCTCTCCCCAACGTTCTTCAGCAAGCTAATGATCTCATCATGGCGGAACTTGGCCAGGTTGATGCCATTCACGGCTTTGATATAGTCACCCACATCCAGTTGGTCACTTCTGTAACAGAGAAAATGACACTTTGGTGAACCCACTGTCTCTACAGGTCAGCCTGAATCTATTCTGTATCTACTCCTTGTGAATATGTAAAATTTGAGGGCAAATATAGTGACATCCCTGCCTTTGGTCCCTAAGAGGAGTATAGCAGTGCAGATGAGAATCAGTGGATCCTGTCTGTTCACACTGCCTGTTATACTTTAGAAGTCCTGCTCTGATTTTCTCCCTGATCTTTGCCTATTCTATTCTTACTAAATTTTTTTTCTTTTTTCTTTTTTTTAACTGGTACCGGGGATCGAACTCACGACCTGCACTTGCAAGGCAGGCGCTTATGCCACTGAGCTAAATCCCCAGCCCCAGACTATTCTATTCTTAAAAATGCCATAAAACAAAATAAAAAACATTAAGATGCTCAGTTCAGTGTTTGAGAAGGAATCTAGATCCTACATATTCCAGCTCTTTCCCTTCTTATTCCCTCTCACTTTTGGTGTATGCTTTTGGACATTTTGCAGCTTTCAGTATCTTCACTGGGAAGCTGCCCAGGGCTAGGAAAAGGATCTTAGTATTTGGCTATTTATTGCTTACATTTTCATTGTTATTATTTACTAGTTAGCAAGACTAATAAAAAGTACATTTATAAAAAGTGATTAGGGAAGAACTGGATTTCAATAACATTCTCATCCTTCTTTATCACCATAATAGCATTTTGGATGCTCTAGGGCTTTTAGTCAAACTTGACCTGTAAACAGACCAATGGTGTGAGTTAAAATTTGGGGATAAGGGGCTGGGGATATAGCTCAATGGCACAGTGCCTGCCCTGGCAAGTATAAGGATGTGAATTTGATCCCCAGATGCCACCCCCCAAAAAACCCCCCAAACTTAGGGTAAGGATCCCACTTCCTCCCAACAGGAATAACTAATGTGTTTTTGGAGTAAATTCAGTTTCAATCCTCGCTCCTAAGACAGCCTTCCTAATGGGCTCTTGTCTTCAGCACTTTTCCTTAAACTGGACTGATCCTCATGCCAGCCCAGCTTCCTAATGGTCCCTATGAACCCCTGCATTGCCATTTATTGCTATGCAATGTCATTTTGCTTCCAAACTTTTTGTGTTTTTTTATGTCTTATTTCCCCTAATAGGTTATAAGCTCCTTTAGGGTAGGAACCTTTTGTTCTATTACTATGAATAAGATACTAATGTCTTAAACAATGACTATTTGGTGATTTTTAATGCTCGATGTAACTGGTACAGTGCTGCATTTAATTATGGCATTACTACAACTGCCAATGGCATTTTTCTCCTTGTGTGGGTTAGATGTGAAGGAACTCAGGAGGCAGATGAAGATTTACATCATGGATTGGCACTTAGTAGTATAAAATAAAGGAGGCTTGGGACATGCAATAGGAGGCTGGTCTCTAAATACCTACAGGAGGCAAATTAGGGGCTTGGTTTCACGTCTGCCTCTTACATACTGTACCTTCCCAATCACAGAGCTGTCAGCTCAATTAAGCCTATAATTGTAAAAATAATCAAAGTGCTTTTAACTATCTAAACTAATCAGCATTTCAGATGACACATTGTAAGGCAAGAATGTTAAAATTCAACTTGAAATTATGTAGACAAAATATTGGGATCTGGGATTTAACATTAAGCTCATTTGTAATGAAACCAGAACATTCCACCTCCTCTTTTTGCGGTGGGCTTGGAATATGTTTATAAAGCAAGCTCACCACTGGGCAACATCCAGGACATTCTGTCTTTGACAAAACCACAGTGACTTGTAGGACAAAATGAGAACTCCTAGCCCAAACCTTCATTTTATTTGGAAACCATATCTTGGTCTTGATGAAATGGCAACTTTCATAAGTAGAAAAGCAGAATTTTTACTTAGAAACTTGGAGTCGGCTCTCCCACTCACTCATCTTTGGCTAGCCATTTCCCTCTGGAGCAGATTTTCCAGACACATCATACCGGTCATCTATTTCACACTTAGATGATCTGAATGTCTTAATTCCTTTGCAGCCCTCTGCTGCTCAATGGCACACTGAAATCTAGTTTCATATAAGGGTGTTAAACCAAGAACCCCACGAAAGCCTATCCACTCTGGAGATGATGCAAAAAAACCTCTGGTGAATTCAGCAGAGGCCAGCAAAGCCACAAGGATCCTGGGACAGCTTGGGGAGCTGCTTCTGAAGCATGGCCTGCTGTGTTTCTGCTGCAAGGTGCTGCCCACCAGATGGCAGTTGTCATTTATTTATTAATGACCTTTTCTGAGATAGTTTTAATTCTTGAATTAATTACACCCCATGTTCCTTTTTCTACTTTTACCCTGACAGGTAGATACCTAGCAGCAATTCCTCCTTGCCGCAGGTTAGACACTCTTGGTTTGCCATCTTTATCAATTCCTCCTGAGACTGTCAGACCCAGAGTGGTGCCTTCCTTCTTCATCAATTCAACAATGGTGGAGCCCTTGAATTCCTCTGTAAAAGAAAAGCATTTGTCTTATTAATTGAGAGTAGAGTCACAGCTGTAGTTTTGTGTGGTTAAGTGACTTCTCCTTGTATGGCCTCCTGCCTTGGTAATTTGCTGAGTATCTTATCAGAATGTGTATCCAAATAACACTGAAGCAGACATTCCACGGGAGGTCACCAAAAGGACACGGGTGAAGCTTTTGGTTGACAATAAATAGCCCAAACTGTCTCATGTACCAATGTCTTAAGTGCCAACTTATTCACCCTTTGCTTTATGTCATTCCCTCGTGACTTTTTCTAATTTCTCTTCTTGTAACTATAAATAGAACAACTGAAAGTTGTCAGGAAAAGAGTTAGAATCTAGAATAACAATACACACGTATATAGTGCAGTGGTGGACTCCATTTTCATGGTACCTTTCACCTCAGGGAGAAAACTATGGGAGAAAAAAGTTTTCCATAGGTTCCAGCAAAATATTACTAACTCTACTTTTTTGTCTTTCAAAAACAAAGTGCAATAGCTCATGTAACAACTGCTATCACTTCTTTCAGAGTATCTCTGTACAGCAAGGCAGAGTTGATCCTCAGAATTTGTAGGTAACATAAATTTCTAATTCACTAGGCAACAAAAGTTTAAAATCTCATAGATTTTGTGGGAATAATGTTTATATACCAGAAGGGAATACATGTCTCTTGATAAAAGTAAGTCAATATTTACCTACCTAGAGGCTAATTATGATAAATTCCGCTTAGTATTGTCTGAGATGTTGTCCTCCATTCCTTACTTGCATACTTTCTTGGTGTGGAGGGGAAACGGGATGGTTTTCCAGATTCTCCCCAAATTAGGGTTTTGCACTTAATATCAAAGACACAGATTTTAACATGTAGGAACAGACCTACTTTCTCAAAGTCAAATAGTATTGAAAGATTACTCATATCTTTGCTCTTTCTCTAATTTCAAATGAGTTAAGTATAATATCAAAAATGTCCATGAATTTTTGTGGTGATTAAATTATCTCACTAGGCAATGAATACATCAAATCATCTTAGGGAAAGAAATTACTCTCTTCTGATCTAGTGATAAGAACAGAGCACTTGGGGAAAGGAAGTCAGGGTGGGAAACTATTAATTTCCTGGGGGAAGTAGAAAATGTCATTCCAGGCAGGGCTTGGAGGACTGCCAAGCCCTGTGACTGTAGTACCCCAGCACACCACTTTCAGAAACTTGCTTTTTCATGGTAGTCTCATGTACCGCCTTTATGAGTTGGTATTTTCCTTTAAGGCAGAAGCAAAGGAAGAGGCTGGGAGTGTGTACAATA
The DNA here is from genome assembly GCA_004027455.1 of Hydrochoerus hydrochaeris. NCBI lineage: Eukaryota > Metazoa > Chordata > Mammalia > Rodentia > Hydrochaeridae > Hydrochoerus > Hydrochoerus hydrochaeris. The sequence goes on from PVLA01004614.1 coordinate 140,447, forward strand.
TCAGTTCTACTCGTTGTATTTTGTATGACAGACCATGTAAGAATTGAAACTCGACAATAAAAATTCTTATCAAGTGCCTGGAAGTATAGGCCCTTTTATATCATTTACTAGAAGCATTTGTAACCAAGTCCATTCCTGTGTGCATTTTCACCTTAAAACAAAAACAAAACACAAAAAACTCTCAGACCTACCACAGAAACCTACAAATGAACACAATTAAGTTCAGGTTAGTAGATGGCAAGGCATAAGTTATTTAAAAATTAATAATTAAAGCATATAAAATGGAATAGCATATGGTAACTATTTGTATTACAGAGATATAAGGTACTTGACAAATTTGCCCCAAAGATTCTTCGATCTTCTTTAAATATGCAGTGCAATCCTTTATATTATAAATCTTTACTTGCAGAGTTAGAACCCCATTTTAAGATGGTCTGGAATTCACAAAGAAAGCAACTACAAAGTAGCAATAACAACCATGTGCAAAATAATTTTGACTAATAAAAACATTTTTTCCTACTCAAGTTTTTAAGGACATGCTCTGTGCATAATAAAATGGAATTCTACTACGTGAGATTATAGTCCTATGGAAGGAGATAGTGCTGTTTTCTCTTGAAGGAACCTAGGCCCTTTCCAAGTTTTTGGCTAAATCTCAAAAATCTAGAAAAGCTCAATACTTTGAGTTTAATGTATATAAATCCATTAGTCTTTTTAAACTGGTAATAGTCAGTTATATTCTAAATCAAAAAATTTCAAATTTTCCTAAGAGCTAGTTTTAATAATGAGAAAGTAAAGAAAATGTTTATATATTTATCAAGCCAATGTGTTATTAAATGACTACTATGTGCCAAACATTGAACTCAAAGAAGAAAAACGTTAAGGTCATTATTCTTGGGATGCTAGTCAGATAGGCAAAGTCGCAGATCATTTGGCACAGTGTGGGTTGTGAGGAAAGTGGAAGCAGACACAGAGTAGATCCCAGAGGCAATGCAAACTGAAGGCCTGAGGCTGTGGATGCACAGCTATTACCCAGTTTTGTCTTCGGACTAATCTGCTGGACTTATTGATCAGGATTAGCTGGGTAGAGCAGACCAAGAAGGAATATAAATTAGGCAAAGCTCAAGAGTAAAGATAGAAAATTGTTGTAAGAAAATGTGCTGAATCACAGGAATTTTATCTGCCAATAATTATCTTTTGTACTGAAAGAACTGACTATATCTGCTATAAGTGTTTCCAAAGGGGATGAGAGAAAAGCAGAGGTCTGGAGAGGGAAGAACCTGTTTCTGGAGTTTGCTTTTTTGATAACCTGCATTCCTTACTCAAGCAATCAATCATTTTATGTCTTTTTTGGTGTTTAAGGTTTGCATAATGATCTGATGGCAAAGAGAAATGAAGACAGATGCATTCATTTGCATGTGTTCACTTATATATCAAGGCTTACTGAACAAACACTGCAGTAAAACAGGGGATCTCGGGCAAGTCAATATGTACTGGCAATTTATTTCTTTTGTGATTTAAATTGTAAATATCCCTCTGCAAATGATGAGGACCTCATAGCAAACATTATATAGTTTCTTCAAATTAGTGAACAGCACAGAGAACAGATGATGCCTGACTGGCAAGGAATGAGATGGCTCTGGATTTGATATTTTTCTTAATCATTATATTTAATTATCTTAGAAAAAACAATTGCAGGTTTACCTCTGTACCTCTACTTAGTGTAACCAACAAGAATCTTACCTTCATAATGAGATTTAGAAGTTTGCTGTTTTTCTTTGGGTTTGCAATTCAAGCTTTTCAATTATTCAACACAAGAAAGCTTTAAACAACAATGGTACTTGGTTAAAGCAAGAAAATTCATTAAAAAACACTTTATAAGCAAATTTAAAAAATTAGTAACAAAGACAGTTACACAATTAATATGTGTATAATAATGTTCACATAGCCTTTATATACTTAAACAACAGTTAGAAGTTATCTTACAAGATCTCTCCATAGCCAAAAGAGAATTTCAAGAAAAATATGCAAGACCTATAGAAGAAAACGTAAATAACTTTTGCTATTAAGAAGAACATATGGAAAGATATTCATTCATCCAAAAAAGATGTGTACTTCCTAGGTGCCAAGCAACATTTTACACCCTGGAGGTACAGCACTAAACAAAACATAAAATCCCTGCCACCTAAGTAACAGTCAAGTACACAGCATAACCCAACATAAAGAAAATGTGTTAATTCTCCCTGAACTAGCCTATACAGTTAATAATAGCGATAAAAGCATGAGTACGATGGTTTGGGTAGAAGATGTATCTTGCATTACTGACAAAATCGAACATGGATTCCTCTGCAAAAAGCTGTGTTGCCAAGTTACACTAGCTTGGTTCTTTAATGTAACTGTGAAGGATGGGAAGCCTCCCAGAAAGAGTAGTAAAATTGTGCCTGGATGCCACATTGCTAATCATGTTTTCCAAGAAGTCCTGTCAAAAAGAACCAGACACGAAGAAGCGGAAGCCTGGAGCAAGCAGCCTGGCAAAGCAAAGCCTTTGCTGTCTGCTTCCTAGAACGAGTCAGAACCTAGATCTACTTGATATATGAGAAAACAAATCAGTAAAGAAGCAGAAAAGAAAAGAAGTATCACTGGCAAAGGATATGCTGAACCCACAGCAGACCATCTTATTGTTTTATAACATTGCTTTGCATAGAATAAAAGTAAAGTATAATATTGTGTCATGAAACCTTTGGTCTCTAGACCCTCTTGCCTCATTTCTTAGGATTAGAAGGGAGTTACCCCTAACTTCTGGCAAGACTTTGAAATTTCAGAGCTGAATGAACAGGAAAATACAGTTGCAACAAGTGCTGCTGAAAGGCGGTAGATGGTCATAAACGATGATTCCAACAGAGTGACAAAGGCTATGAAAACAGTATAGAGCCATCTTGAAATCTGGAAGGGCCCTACTCTACCTGGGCATGCAGTGCTTTCAAGGATTCTTTTAGAGGACTTGCTCCTGTGCCAAGTGTTGAAGACAGACTGGCTAGGCAAAGGGAGAGGAGAGGTGTCAAAGGCAGAGTACAGCAAATGGTAGGAAATCAGACGTGTTCTGGAAGTGCAAGTCTTTCAGTTCAGTTTTCATGTTCTCAATCCCAGCTGCCCATTGCAATCACCTGGGAAGCTTATAAAATACTGATGCTGAGCTGCCCTAAACCATCTGAATCAGAATATACACCAATGGGATATTTTTATATTAGCTTTTGATTGCATTTTAAAATTTTGAGATAATTATAGATTCATAAGCCATTGTGAGAAATAAAAGAGACATCCTCAGCATTCCTTACCTTGTTTTCCCCAATGGTAAAATCTTACAGAATTATAATACCGCACAAAACCATTATTGATATTGATGAAGCCAAGGTGTTGAACACCTCCGTCACCACAAAGATTGATACTACCTTTTCATAACCTTATCTACTTTTGTTCTATTGTTAGGCTTTTCTTATCCTCAGAAAACTCCTAATTTATTTTCTATTTTTAAAATTTTGCTATTTCAAGAATGTTAAATAAACGGAATCATAAAATGTGAAACCTTCGAGACTGACTTTTCACATTTAGCACCTTTCTTTAGTCAGCCATCCAAGTTGTTACAGCAATAGTGTGTTCCTTTTTACTGTTGAGTATTACTCCATGATATAAATACACCAGTTTGTTTAACTATTACTTGGTGAAAGATATCTTGATTGTTTGGGGCTATTACAAATGAAGCTGCTATAAATATTCATGCATGAATTTTATGTGAATAAAAATATTCATTTCTCTAGGATAAATGTCCAGGAGTAAAATTTGAGTGGTATATTTAGTTTCCTAAGAAGCTGTGAATCAGAATAGATGTACTATTTTATATTCCCACTATTAGTGTAAGAGTCATTTGGTAATCTTTACCCTAACAAATATTCTTTGTTATTTATCCCAGTTTATAATTTTAGTGTCTCTGATATTTAATTATAGTTTTGATTTTCAGTAACTTGAGCCATTTCCCTATGAGCTATGCAGGTTTTTTTTTTTTTGCAAGGGTGCCTACTTATGTTTACTTGTATATTCTCTTTGGAGAATTCTCTTCATGTCTTTTTCCTATTTTCTAATTACATTGTTTGCTTTTTTACTGTTCAGTATCTTTTTGTTTTGTTTTGTTTTGTTTTGTTTTGAGACAATGTCTCACTATGCAGCTCAGGCTGGCCTTGAGCTCACTTTGTAGCCCAGGCTGGTCTCGAACTTGCAAGGATTCACCTGCCTCAGCCTCCTGTGTGCTGGGATTACAGGTGTGCACCACCACGCCTGGTTTACTGTTCAGTTTTGAGAGTTGCCTTTATGTTCTAGACACAAGTCCTTTATTAAGTGTGTGACTTGTAGATATTGTCTTCAGACTTTCTTCTCACCCACTTAACAAGGTCTTCCATAGAGCATTTACAATTTTGATGATGTCCAATTGGTCAATTAATCCTTTTATGGATCACACTTTTGTGAAGTCTAGGAATTCTTTGCTCAGCCACAGCTCCTAAAATTTTCTATGTTTTTCCTACAGTATCTAAAATATTTCCCATAGTTCCTATAATATTTTGATGTATATTTAAGTCTGTCATCTATTTGAAGTTAATTTTATAAAAAGTATGAGTCTTTGGTCAAGGCTCTTTTTCTTTTTCCTCCTCTTTGCATATAGGTGTCCAATTACTACAGCACCGTTTGTTGAAAAGACCATCTTTCAACTATTAAATAATGTTTGCATCTCCACAAAAAAACCCCATTGGGCATATTTACATGGGTCTATTAATCTGTGTGTCTAGTCCTCTGTTAAAGAGTTTTTATTATGTATTTGGACTGATTGATTTCCTACTCTACTCATTTTTAAAAAGTTGGGGTTTTTTTCTCCACATGTAAATTTTAAAACAAACTCTGTGTCATATCCATTTATAAATTTGGAAATAATGAACATCTTTACTATGTTGAGTCTTCCAGCTCAGGAAAGATAATCTGTCTCTACAACTATTAAGATCTTCTTTGATTTCTCTTATTACTATTTTTTCTAGTTTTCAATGTACAAGATTTATATGTGTTTTCTTGGTTTTACACCTAATAATTTCATTTCTGGAATAAGTATGAGTAGTATTTTACTATTAGCTTCACTATACATGTGCACAGTGTTAGTGTATATTACCTTTTTCTTAGGGGAACAGCATTCATTGTTTCATCATTATGCATTATGTTAATGTAGGTGATTTTTGTAGGGGTTTCCTAAAATGAATTAGGAAATATATTTCTCCTTCAATTTTCTACTAGAGAGTGTGTAGACTTACTCTTAATTCTTTTTAAACATTTGATAGAATTTTCCAATGAAGTGATCTGGTCCCAGATCTATCTATCTATCTATCTATCTATCTATCTATCTATCTATCTATCTATTTTTCTGATAGATAGATAGATCTATCTTTCTTTCTTTCTTTCTTTCTTTCTTTCTTTCTTTCTTTCTTTTCTCTTTCTTTCTCTCTCTCCCTCCCTCCCTCCCTCCCTCTTTCCTTCCTTCCTTCCTTCCTTCCTTCCTTCCTTCCTTCCTTCCTTCCTTCCTTCTTTCTTTTTGTCTTTTTGAGACAAAGTCTCACTATGTGGTTCAGGCTGGCCTTGGGCTCATTTTGTAGCCCAGGCTGGTCTCAAACTTACAACAATCTGCCTGTCTCAGCCTCCTGAGTGCTGAGATTATAGGAATGTGCCACTGTGCCTGGCTCAGATATTTCAAGGCTTGGATGTAGCTCAGTGGCAATGTACTTGCCAAGCCTGCATGAGGCTCTTGTTTGGATTTCCAACAACGTGAAAATAAATGAATAAACACATAATTCAATTTCTTTAATAATTACAAGACTATTCAAATAACTTACTTCATGTTGGGTGATTCATAGTTTGTGTTTTTCAAGAATTGGTTCATTTCCATTGGATCAGAATTTTTGCTGGTGGAAACTGAACTTCTTAAAGCTCACCTGATTCTAACATGTAGACAAGAGTAAGATGCCCTAATTTAGGGTTTGGTACAAGAAGAGGGATTGTTGGAAAAGGGACTGGGAAGCCAAGAGAGACTAGGTCATGCATGATTATAAAGAAGGGCTTAGTTTTGAATTTTAGAAAGGTTAGCCTGTTGCTACTATGAAGCACTGGATTTTAACAGTAGCAGGAAGTGCTGGGGAGAAAGGCATTAATCATAGGTCTGGAGAACCTACTGCAGTTATAAAACATATTCACTAAGTTAGGCTACATTGTACCAACAAATAAAACAATGACTCATAGCTCCATACAACTGGAGTTTGTTTTACTTACATCCAAATCCAAGATGGGAACTTTTTCCAGGCTCACACCTAAGTGCAAAGGAGGGTGAACAACTAGACAGCTGTTCAGAAAGCCTACAATGGATTTGGGGACATCGGTCACTCACCTCCTATAGGTAACATATGAGAAACTAAAGTAGGTTAGCAATATGTAGATTATATAAACTCCACATTTCTTAATGAAGAGGAATTCTATTGAGACCAACTGGGGTGTGAGGAGCAAGGAGGAATGGAGGGCAAAAGGAACTCAATGTTATACCTTGAAGGACCACTGGATATTGAAGCCTATCACAGTGAAAGCAGATCCAGAAAGGATCTGTGGTGCTGGGACTGGAGCAGGGATGAGCACATAACATGCCACACCAGAGAAACGTAAGAAGATTTAAGTAAGGAAGATTTAGTTTTACTTTTTGTCGACCACAAAGTGATCTAGCAGGTCTTTTTCCATAGCTATGTCAAAAAAGGAGAAATTATATTAAAAGCAACTACTAGAAGCCTATTCCGTAAAACAGCACCAGTGAAGTTCTTCTTAAAATTCTATCAGTACCATAGATTTTTAAAGTAGAACAAACAGCCAAATAGAAATACTTTGAAGAAAAATCCCTACAGTAAGTCACAGATTTTGAAATGTTGGTGTCAGAGATAGTCTTTGATCCCTATTGTGTCTTCAGTGTCTAAAAGGGTGCTTGGAACATTATCAGATGCACCCTGAAAACTGCTAGAGCCCACTGGTCCCACAAGGCATAATGACTGGGCAGTGAGCACCGGCTTGTGCTAAACAGAAGGATGGCTGGATGCTGTAAAGTAAAATGAGAGAGGGGGAGAATTTGAACAGAAGCAAATAGTTATTTCCCTAAGCTTACTTGGTTGATTACCAATGCTTAGTAAGGGGCACTAGGGCTAACATCCAAATACCAAAGCTATGTCTGTATGCTTGTTTTTGGAAAGAATATTATTGCTCACACTACACCTTTATCTGTATGTTACTTTTAATGGTGCTGCTAGGAAGTTTATCCCTCTCAGGAAATAAACAGGAACTTTCTCCAATACTCATTTCAAGCTCTTCTTAACATCCCAGGTTCAGCAAAGCTGCAGGGATCAAAGCTGGATTTCTCTGATAAACAGCTGCACTTTCAATTTTGTTTCTTACCAAAGATTAGCAGAGAAAGGTCTTTCGACACTTTCCACTGCTGTGCAGTGACATGAGGAATACACATCCTCTGGGAGTCTGAACATAAAATGGCATAGTGGAAGGGAAGGACAGTATATAAATCACACCTGCTACAAATATTCATTTAAAGTAAAATTATGATCACTATCTTACGGAATGTTGAAGACGGGTGGATTAGTATCTGTATGTTTCATTCTGGAGCACCTCAAAAGAAAGGAAATGAATGAATACGTAGTTCCAAATATAAAATTCTGTGACTCCTGAAATTATGTGGTATTTAGATCAGGTTTTTAAAAAAAACAGCATGAAGATGTGAACTCACTTGTTGGTATGATAGGTTTAGTTATCATGTTTCCTAAAGCATTTGCTCCTTTTAAGACTGCAATTCTTTGTAATTTGTTTTTTGAAAAACAATTTACATAATTGTCAAAATTTGCCACTAAGCTTCCAAATGCCACAATAACAAGTTATTTAGGTATTTTAGGTCTTAGTTTTCTTCCCTCTAACACAGAAATAAAACAATATCTATAAGGCATTTAAGTAACAAGATTGATAAAATTCTTATAATAAACTTAGTATAACACCTATTACACAGTGAGTGTTTAGTGTATGTTAGCCATGACATTATCATTGTTAACGTTATCATTTGGATTTTGGAAGATGCAAAGTATTCAGATCACTAATCATCTGTAGCATTTTGATTATTATGGATGTAGAACAAAATAATTAGCAGTGGGCTTTAACTGTATGGTCATAGACAACTTGGAGAATGTGATGAAAACTCTGGATATTTATCCCAGAGAAATTTTATATATAATTTTAGGAAGATCAGTTCTTAACTAAGGACTCTTCTGGAGTCCATCTAAGAATCCTACTTAAAAAATACTGCCATAGCTGATTGTGTTCCAGCAGTATGACAATCCAAGCATCCTATTAGATAATTTGTGCGCATGTCAGGCAGGGTCATGAGCTAGCAAGTAGTGTAATATCACATATCATATGATTCTATATAATCAACTGACAATCTACATGAAACCATGATATCAGATATCAGGGACAGGAAGTGGCTCACCTCAGTGAAACCTTCCGTCTTCTACAGCATGATAACCAAGTGCTGTACATTTAGATAGAAGAATACATGAGGACCACAGAAAAGTACTGAGCAAGAGATCTAGTAACTGCACTTGTTTCAAGAGTGCCAAAAAATTTTCCTTCAGAAAAATTCATCATGTGTGATTTTTACTTTGTAAGTGGTATAGTCACAATTTCAAAATTGTTGATGTGACTGAAAAGTGGATTCTTCAAATTACACTTTAGTCACTGCCATGGGTAACTTTGAAATTATTCTTGATCTTTGATGTTTTCTTAGAGGAGATATCTGTAGTCTTACAGGTATTTATGGATAATTTTGCTCCAAAATTATTTTTGAGCATCTAGAATTACCATACTCTGAGTTAGGAGCTAGCATTTCAAAGACAAATACTTACAACCTCTACCTTTCTGCAGTTCACACTCTCAATGTTCAGAGAGCTGTGTTTGCACTGAAAATTTCAATAAAGTATGTTTTTCCACAGAAGAGTTTGGGAGCCTGTAAAAGAATAATAGCTCAAACTGTGGTCCTAGGACAGTTCCCTGATGGCTATACTGTGTATTTAGAGGTCTAAACTCTTCCTTAGATAACAGTAGGAAATTTACTTTCACTATTACTATCACTTCTACCAATAGTTAAAAAAAAAAAAAAGGAGGTAACAAAACATGTTAGCAAATTAATGAAATTCTGTAGGGGAGTAAATCATTTATTGCACATGTCTTTTTGGAGTGACATTGCCTGGATTACATAGTGTATTTATTTATTTATTTATTTATGTTTTGAGGTAGGGTCTTGCTATGTAGTCCAGTCTGGCCTGAAACTCACAGCACTCCTCCTGCCTCAGCCTCCCAATTTCTGGGATTGCAGGTGTACTGGCCCTCACATGTTTTTTGGGTATCCCTTTGTGATCAGTATCTTATGTTGAATATTAATGATTTGGATATGAAAAATAAGAGCTACTCTTCTAGCATTTGAATGATCAGATGCTTTGATACAGAAGTCTAGCTGAACAATGTGGGATGGGAGATATGTCTTGTTCAGCTAAGTGGGTGAAAAGAACACTCGAGATGAAAGATGACCTTGATAAATTTGTTCTATACTATGGCTAGTGAATCTCAGTGAGTTAGATAGCTTAGCTGGGGTCCAAAAGAGCAAGCCAGATAGCTAGGGGCTGTTACTTCAGATCAGAAAGTTTTTCTCTAAACAACACACACACACACACACACACACACACACACACACACACACACACACAGAAAACCTGAAAGAATAATACTTAAGCTTCCATTCTAGCAAAAGAAGAAATGGAGGGAAGATATACTTTAACCAGCAATTAGACTTCCTAATTAATTAAAGGAAAATGTAACTTAAAATACATTTGCTTAGCTTTTCTTCCACAAATACCTAAAAGCATAAATGTAGCACTTGATTGAAGAAATTAAAGGAATTCTTGACACTTTTAAAGATCACCTATCATTTGAAAGCAGTTTGTACTTTTCAAAATGTCCTCACACCCACTATTGAATTTAAGTTTCAGAACAAGCCTGTGAGACATATAACATCCCCACATTAAAGATTAAGGAAACTGCAACTTGAAAATTAGGGCTCTTTTGTTAAGTGGAATTTTGTTTCTGTTCTAAGTGCATGCAATTTCCTCATTACAACTGAAAGCTAAAAATTTTCAGATTCATCATAAAGTAACTGCTAGACAGTGATTGTAAGAATGTATGGATTTAAAAAAAATAAGGCTATCATCCAGCAGACTCCAGACCTCTAGGGCAACAGCACGTCCATTGCCCCTATTTTGTCAGATGCCTATATGTCAAGAGAAAGTCTTTGACTTTTCCTTGTTTTATGACACTTGAACCATTTCAAAAAAGGAAAACTAATAGTGTAGTCACTGCAGATCACCAAGAGGCAAAGCATCAAGGAAGTCCTGTGGACTCTCCAGGAAAAGCCAGGCACCCAGCCCCAGTGGGGCTGTTTTCTCATAGCCCTACTGAGACCCACCGAGGTTCCAGGTTGGAGGAGGCTGTGCTTGCCCTATCAAGGACATCTCCCGCATCCTACTTCTGTTTTTTTTTTCTTCCCTAACAAGAAAAACTTCATGCTCTTCTGGCCCCTTTCCTGATCCAGATATTTTCTTCTATTCCACATAAGAAAACAATATTCTTGTCCCAAGGGAATTATTCTCCATTAGCATGAGTAGCAGGGGAATGAGGAGATAACCAAGTCTATCTTTCACATCTCCTCACGCAGTACTGCCTTGCTCAAACACTGCTACCCTCTGGTTTACTCATTTTGAAATGTTGGTGTTTTTCAGTCACTCAGCCATTCATTTCATCAGTCCTCTACCTTTCCATCAAACATATGCTGATAATTTGCTAAATGCTAGGCACCTTGGTATTCAGCCAAAATATATATATATATATATATATATATATATATATATATATATATATATACTTAGTCACTATTTACAGTGCATTTTTATTTTTTACTCTAATGAGAAATATACACTTCAAGCAGTTAAGAATCACGACAACATGATCGGCGATAATGAGCAAAGCAAAGGCTTAGTCTGGGGCTGAGTAGGGACAGCTACTTGAAAAACATTTGCAAATGGCTCATTATACCCTGGAAAAAATCATATTGGTTTGGGCAAGTTACTAAATGCTGATTTCTTATTTCTAGGGTTTGCCACTTTGTACATACATGATGAGGAAAAGGTAAGTGAAATAAATTGGTTAAAGTCTTGTAAGAATTTCCTCACATTTTCCTTCTAAACTAGCATCATTAATATTCATATTTTCTAATATTGTTCTAGGGGCATCAGGAACACTAGTGGCACAGCATCGCCTAGAAACTACTCTGCAGTTATTTCTTGGATTTTCTTGAGGATTGTTGAGATTCATTGGATGAGTTTTGATGCTTTTATTTCCTTAATCTTGTGGGAGAGTGTCAAATAAACTTTTTAGACAACACCTAGTCATTCCACAACTGGTCCTTAATGGTTCATTGCCTGAAAGTCAGGGGATTGTATTTATCCAATCACACTGCCAAGAATTACAACCAAATAAGAGCATGCATAGGCAATGATGATGACATCACAACTAGTGCAGCTTTAAAACAACTGTAAAATGCATCCCAATTTTATAGCTTTTTGAAATGTATGGGGTGGTAGATCTTAGGATATATACAATATGGCATATATGGCCAAACTCCATTTTCAACTGAAATCTCTGAGGTACCCAAACAAAAAACCAAAAAATCCAAATAGGCATAGTCTTCAGTTTCTGGTCAAATCTTCAGTTACTCTTGTTTGGTTTCTTTGTTTTTCCCTCATGGAAGATTTTGAAAATTTTTCTACTGCCAAACACCAATAATGGTTGGTAATAGTTGTTCACAAGAATGGTGGTTCATGCCTATAATTCCAGCACTGAAGGAGGCTGACACAGGTTAAGCTGCTGAGTTGTAAATTTCTGAGAACTTCTTTGGCAGTGGTACAGGCTTTTTCCAAAATCCAAGAAGGGATCCTCGCAATATACTCACATCATCATATAGTTCATCAAATTTGAAAAAGATATTTTTGTACGCTTGAGTTATGTAAACTTCCACACCACAGAACCTATATTTTTTCTTTGACAATAGAATTTTACATCCATAGAGCATTTAAATTGCCTAGGAGAGTCACACACATTTGATTTTCACAGAAACCCAGGATCTTAAAGATGAAAATATGATTAACTTGCCTAAGGATATTGTCACTTTGTACTTAAACCTACCTGTTTTAATTCTAAGTTCAATAGTCTTTTGACAATATTATTGGTTAATACTAGGATTGTTTTGTCTTGGACAAATTGTTAAAGTGACTCATTAGGAAAAAACCCATCAAATTCTAATAAAAAGTCCTAAGAGTAGGCCAGGTGTTTAGCTCCACGGTGTAAGTGCCTGCTTGGCAAATGTGAAGTCTTGAGTTCAATCTCCAGTACCAAAAAAAAAAAAAAAGTCCTAAGACTATTTTTGTTTTTGTTCTTGAAGCGCAAATATGAAATTTTAAAACAAACTTCATTTCAAGCATGCACTGTGAAAGTTAGTTTCACACCGTAGGTAACAGAATATTTTTATTTGTATTGAGTTAGTAACCTGCCAACTCTTTATGTGGAAGGCCATACCATTCCCGGGGAATAATAATGTTGTCTTGAAATTTTGGAGACATATTCTCTGTTGAATATCTAAAGGAAAATGTTTGCTCTTTTGTTTCTTTGCTTGCTTTACTTAATCTTTGTTTCACTCTGATACATGGACACACAGTGACATTTTTCTCGTATCTGAAATCTGGATACATATTTTCTGAAAATATATTAGTACTGTCTTTCCTTTTTCCTTTGTATATTTCCTTTTAACAGATGTACCATGTGATCTGAATACAATATCCACTCTTGTTATCAACCATAAACAGAACAAAGGGCAGTTTTCCTTTTAAAAGCACAATGCCCTACCCATACTTTTATAATCTATTAAAGAATATCTCACTAAGCCCACAAGAGCATTACAATAATTGCTTTTCTAACCTACGTGAAAAAGAATGTATCTGTCAACCAAAGAAGTGCAGAAGCAATTAACACCTTAATACTCTATTGGGAAACTGCCTAAATTAAAAAAAAATAATAAGGATGCTTCATGATTATTGTACTTCTAACATTTAGTTACTGGCATTGATGCAGAGTTTCCCAGTCATTGTCATGTCCCCTCCACAGCCCAGTGGAGGCAGGAACATATGTGTACAGTACACACATATTTGGGTGTTTGCTCATGTGTCATGTACGGTCCTTAGTCACATTTGTCAGAAACTGAATGCAGAAATGGGGCTGGAGCATTAATTATAGAATTAACATGCAAGACTATGTGTTTTAAATCAATAACTTCTCTGGCATTAAATAAAACACATTTGTGGACTCCATGGATGCTATCCATGGAACTGCCTTATCAGTCTTCTTTCAGGACTAGGCTAGTAAACGGAAAGTTTATGTTTATCAGGACTTCCATGCAGCAGCGAGGCACGTAAACAAACTAAGGAGTGAATCAGATGGGTAAGAATTCTTGTATGTCAGCAGCAAGATCTAGAAAGCCTAGACATCCAATTTGTCACCTGCCTCTTTTTCTGGAATTGTTAGATGGCTTTTTCAGTGCAGTGTAGGTATAAAAACCTGGTTAGCATTTTGGGAGGCACTGAAGCAATAAATGATTCAAATTCTTTTGCTTAGAAGGAGAAAAACTTGCTTTTCATAGAAGAAGTAAAATATTTCTTTTTTTTCTCCCTATGTACTTCAAACTTGCCTATTTTATGAGACACCCAGGCAACTCTTAGAATTCTCTGAGAAAATCATATTTTGTGGTTCCCATTTTTATACAGGTGAGACTAAGTCAAATGAAAAAAGACAGCATGCAAGAAGAAAAGATGCAGTGAACTCAGAAAGATGCTGGAAGAGGCTGAGAAGGGGGAGGAAGATTGCTCACCATGCTGGCAGCTGAATAAAAATCACACATGGGCCAAGTCTCTCCCTGGAGAGGGCAGGCGGCCTACCAGCCTCCCTGAGGAGTCGTCAGGATAAAGGAAGACACTGAGGAGACCCTGGAGTAGTGGCTGGCTCTCAACTCACTGTGTAGCCCAGGCTGTCCTTGAACTCCCAGAATACCTGCCTCAGCCACTCAAGTGCTGGAATTACAGGCAGGCAGCACCTGATGGTGATTCAGGTTGGATAACTCTTGTGTCAAGGAGTCTACATATTTCTTCAGTATTCTCAAAGTTATTGAATTACGTTTTGAAAGTACTTATGAGTGGAAGCCTGCATGAGGGGTAAGCTGCCCGGAACCTCCACCGTGGGCCTGCCCTGCCACCGGGAACTTAGTGGAAGCCTGCATCAGGCGGAGGCTGCCTGCAACCTCCACCATGGGCCCGCGCTGCCACCAGGAACATCGGGGAGGCCCGCCCAAGACTGAAAACTGCCCTGGACTGCTTCAGCTGGGCCCGCCCTCCCACCTGGAATATAAGAAGATCTCAGAAGGCTCCAGTTAGTGTGAAAAAATTTGGAACTTTGCTCCCAGGTGGTGAACCTTGGACTACAGTGGATTAACGGTATCAGTATGGTGAGTATGCCCATAAAACAGACGTGTACAGGGGATAAAAAGGGCCAGTAGTAAAACCCCCTCCAACTAACTGTAAGACTTTGGTGAGTCTGAAAAAGTGCGTGTGATTCCCCTCCTACACATAGAAAACATCAGGCAGAGTGAAAATGACACAACAGAAGAGCAAAATGCAGTCTCAAACACATAGTTCACCAGAAGCAAGTATAGGAGACATTGAAATAGAGGACCCCAAAAGTAACACACTGGTAATCTCTGAAAAGATAGCCAGTGAAATAAAAAAAACAACTGCATCAGGCTATAGAGGAAATCAAATTAGAAGTACTCTCCCATGTAAAGAGAGAAATAACTTTAGTAAAGGAGTGGTTGAATGCAGCTAAAGAAGAACTAGAGAAAAAAGTACATGAGCATGGGAAACTGATTGAAACTTTGAATGAGCAATATAGAAAACAAGCAGAATTCATGAAACAAACTCAAAGAGACATCCAAGAAACAAAAAATTCTATTGAAAGCATGCAAAACTGTCTAAAGGAAGCTGAGGATAGGATTTCAGACCTTGAGGACAGGATCACATTTAGTGATCAGGAAAGGATAGAACTTTTAAAAATAACAAAGCAGCATGAAATGACAATCCAGAAGCTTCATGATGATGCCAAGAGCAACAACAATATAAGAATAATGGGCAATAGTGAAGATACAGGCATGCAGGCAAACAACATACATAAAGTATTTACAGAAATAATAGCAGAAAATTTCCCAAACATGGGGAAAGAATCTGATATGCAGATAAGTGAGGCATATAGAACACCAAACAGTCACATTCAACATAAATCCACACCCAGACACATAATAATTAAGATCTCAGACATACAGCATAAAAACAGAATACTGAAAGCTGTCAGAGAAAAGACAAAACTCACCTATCAAGGAAGCCCATTAGAATCACGGCAGACTTTTCAGCACAAACCCTCAAGTCAAGAAGAGCTTGGCGTGAGGTAATTCAAGCCCTGAAAGAAAACAACCTTCAACCCAGACTAATGTACCCAGCAAAGCTTTCATTCAAATTTAATAGAGAAACAAGATACTTTCGTGACAAAGAACAACTGAAGAAATTCATGTCCACCAAACCAACCCTAGAAAGAGTACTGAAAGACATACTAGACAGAGATAAAAATGACTACAATCCCCAAAACAACAACAGAAAGAAACCACCAGGTAGGATAAGCAATTAAATCAGGGGAAAAGCAGAAAGAAACAAATGGAACATAACATGGCAAAGTCAAGCCAGTACATATCAGTGATGTCCATAAATATAAATGGCCTCAATTCACCTATAAAAACAAATAGATTGACAGAATGGATCAAGAAACAAGATCCCACAATATGCTGTATACAAGAAACACATCTGACCCAAAAGGAAACTCATAGACTAAAAGTCAAAGGATGGAAAAAAGTATTCCATGCAACAGGAACCCAGAAAAAAGCAGGGGTATCTATTCTGTTTGCAGACAACATGAACTTCAAACCTAAAATGAATAAAAGAGATAGAGAAGGTCACTACATACTTGTTAGTGGAAAAATTCAAGAGGAAGAACTAACAATTATAAATATATATGTGCCAAATACAGGAGCACCCAACTATATAAGACAGATACTAATGGACATGAAAAACCAAATATACAAGAACACAATTATAACAGGAGATCTTAACAGCCCATTGTCACAAAGAGATCAACTAGACAAAAAGCCAGCAAAGAAATAACAGAACTGAATCATACCTGTGAGCAATTGGACTTAGGAGATGTTTACAGAGTGTTCCACCCAACCACATCAAAATACACATACTTCTCAGCTGCACATGAGACATCCTCCAAAATAGACCATATATTATCCCATAAAACATTCTTAATTAAATGCAAATGTATTGAAATCATACCATGCATAATGTCTGACCATAGTGCACTGAAATTGGAAATTAATGGCAAAAGAAATGGTAAAAACTGCATAAATACATGGAAATTAAATAACAGCCTTTTGAACAACCAGTGGGCTCCAGATGAAATTAAAGAAGAAATAATACAATACCTGCAATTCAATGAAAATATAGAAACAACATACTGTGATCTATGGAATTCAATGAAAGCAGTCTTAAGAAGGGAACATATAGCAATAAATTGTCATATCAAGAAAACAGAATGAGCATAAATAAACAACCTAGTGCTCCATCTCAAGCTAATAGAAAAAGAAGAGCAAGCTAAACCCAAGGCTCATAGAAGAGAGGAAATTGTAAAGATTAGAGCAGAAATCAATGCAATTGAAACTAAAAAGACAATACAAAGAATTAGTGAATCAAAAAGCTGGTTTTTTGAGAGAATCAACAAAATTGACAAACCCCTAGCTAACCTTATCAAGAGAAAGAAAGAAAAAAACCCAAATTCATGCAATAAGAACTGAAAAGGGAAAAATTACGACAGATCCCATGGAAATTCAAAAGATCATGAATACCTACTTTGAAAATCTGTACTCACATAGAGTGAAAAACACAGAGGAAATGGACAGATTTCTAGAAACATATGAACTACCAAAGCTCAACCAAGAAGATATAGCAATTTTGAACAACCCAATATCAGCTATTGAAATTGAAAAATATAATTAAAAACTTACCAACAAAGAAAAGTCCAGGTCCTGATGGATTCACAGCTGAATTCTACAAGAAATTTAGGGAAGATTTGATGCCAGTACTCCTTAAATTCTTCCATGAAATTGAGAAAAAAAGCAATCCTCCCTAAATCATTCCTGGAGGCAAGTATTACTCTGATACCAAAACCAGAGAAAGATCCAACCAAAAAAGAGAACTATAGGACAATCTCACTAATGAACATTGATGCAAAGATTCTCAACAAAATACTGGCAAATAGAATGCAGCAAATCATCAAGAAGATTATACATCATGACCAAGTGGGGTTAATTCCAGGAATGCAGGGATGGTTTAACATACGCAAATCAATAAACGCAATACACCACATCAACAGAGCCAAAAACAAAAACCACATGGTCATCTCAATAGATGCAGACAAAGCTTTTGACAACGTCCAACACATGTTCATGATAAAAACCCTTCAGAAACTCAGAATACAAGGCATCTATCACACCTTATGAAAGCCATGTATGACAAACCAACAGCCAACATTATACTAAATGGACAAAAACTGAAAGGTTTCACTTAAAATCAGGAACAAGACAAGGATGTCCACTCTCACCACTCCTTTTCAACACAGATCTGGAAACACTAGCCAGGGCAATCAGACAAGAGAGAGAGATAAAAGGAGTAAAGATAGGCAAAGAAGAAGTTAAATTATCACTGTTTTCAGATGACATGATACTCTATATAGAAGACTCAAAAAACTCCATTAAAAGACTACTAGAAGTAATAAGTTCAGCAGTGTAGCTGGATACAAAGTCAATGCTCAAAAATCAATAGCATTCCTGTACACAAACCAATAACTCACTGAGAGAGAAATTATGGAAATATCACCCTTTACAATAACATGTAAAAAAATGAAATACTTAGGAATCAACCTAACTAAAAATGTAAAAGACCTATATGCTGAAAATTATACTATGCTGAAAAAGGAGATATAAGAGGATATTAGAAAATGGAAGGAAATTCCTTGCTCTTGGTTAGGAAGAACCAACATTGTGAAAATGGCCATACTCCCAAAACTGTTATACAGATTTAATGCAATCCCAATCAAAATACCATTGACGTACCTCAAAGATCTAGAGAAAACACTCCTAAAATTCATTTGGAAACAGAAGAAACCTAGAATAGCAAAGGCAATTCTAGGCAACAAAAGCAAGGCAGGAGGCATCTCAATTCCTGACTTGAAACTACTATAAAGCCGCAGTGATAAAATCAGCTTGATACTGGCAAAAAAATAGACCTGAGGATCAATGGAACAGATTAGAAGATGCAAGCACAACTACAAAGACACTCAGCCACCTGATATTTGACAAGGGGCTAAATATGTCCACTGGAAGAAAGATAGTCTCTTTAATAAATGCTGTTGGAAAAATTGGCTCTCTACATGCTGAAGACTGAAACTAGATCCATGCATATCATCATGCACAAAACTAAAGTCTAAATGGATCAAAGACCTCAACATTAAAACAGAAACACTAAATCTAACTGGAAGATAAGGTAGGTACAAGTCTTGGAGACAG
>PVLA01004614.1:159537-170954 GCA_004027455.1 Hydrochoerus hydrochaeris
CCAACAGAGTGGGAAAGAATTTTAACCAGCAACCCCTCAGACAAAGGACTTGTGTCCAGAATATATAAAGAATTGAAAAACATCAAGCCCCCCAAATTCAAAGACCCTCTCCAAAAATGGGCATCTGAGATGAACACACAGTTCTCAGAGAAAGATATACAAATGGCAAATAAATACATGAAGAAATGTTCACCATCACCAGTCATTCGAGAAATGCAAATTAAAACAGCATTGAGATTCCACCTTACTCCGGAAAGAATAGCTGCCATCAAGAAATCAACTGATAACAAATGTTGGCGAGGCTGCGGGGAAAAGGGAACACTGCTCCACTGTTGGTGGGAATGTAGACTGGTGCAACCATTATGGAAATCCATATGGAGAATTCTCAGAAGACTAGGATTGGGAGCCCCATTCAATCCAGCTATTTTCCCCGAAGTACTGAAAAGTTCATATCACAGTGCTGTATGTGCACCCATGTTCATAGCTGCACAATTTGTGATAGCTAAATCCTGGAAACAACCAAGATGCCCATCAACTGCAGAGTGGATGAAAAAGATGTGGCATTTTTATACAATGGAATATTACTCAGCTATAAAAAGGATGATCTTGAGGCCTTTGTAAGCAAATGGAGACAACTTGAGACTATCCTCATTAGTGAAATAAATAAGAATCATATTTATAAATATCATATTGTGTCTCTAGTGTAGAAAGTAAATAAGAACTACAAGACTAATAAAACCAAAATGTGTAATTGGTATTGTAAAAAAGAGAGGAAAAGAAAGTGCTCTAAGGGATATAACTGCATGTATGTTTGAGTGTGTAAAATAGATGAGCATATTGCTGAATCTTTGTTGGATCTTTGAGCAGAACTGTTTGTAGTCTGACTGTCTGAATATTTACTATGTACCCTTTTACTTTTAACTTGAACAACTACATCCAGGATGACTATATGTAATTTATAAATTACTGATTTCTTAGTGGGGCTTTTTCTCATTTTCCTTTTTCTTTCTTTCTTTTAAAATTCTGTATTGTTGCTACCCTTTTTTCTGTTTTGCTTTTTTCCTTCTCTTTAAATAAAATTTTAAAAATTTGTGTAATTGCTATTATAAAAAAAGAGGAAATAGGAAGTGCTATAAAAGTTATAGCTGCATGTATGTTTAGGTGTGTGGGACTGATGACCATATTTCTAGGTTCTTGTTGGATTGTTGAACAGATCTGTTTGCTTGAATGTTCACTTTGTGTGCTTTAATTTTGTAACTTGAATAACTATTTCTAAAAGAACAATATGTAATTTATCAACTAGTGATTTCTTGCTGTTTATTTTCTTTTCTTGAAATTCTGCAATATTTCTACCTTTTTCCTGTTTTTTTTTCTTTAAATTAAAAAAAAATCACACATGATCTTAAGGACTATTTGCTTCAAGATTTACCTCCACTTAGTTTTCTTTATTACATGTCTACATTCACCATCCAGTTGATCTGAACATGCCCAGTATGAGAAACTAATCTGTGCAGCCAGCTTCAATGAAAAACAGCTAGCAGCTATGAAGTACTTTGTCATGTACTGAATGACAGGAGGCTGTAACAGAATATGTGATGATCTTTCATGGTCCCTTAGCACTCAGCACCCTGACTTGTCAACAACTGTTGAGTATGCGTGTAATATTTTTTTCAAATCCATTTCATTCAAACATAAAAAAGAAAGAAAGAGCAAAAGAAAGGAAGAAAGAAAGAGAAAGAAAGAAAGAAAGAAAGAAAGAAAGAAAGAAAGAAAGAAAAGAAGAGGAAGAAAACAATACATACATTGCACATTGCCATCCTGAAATCATTCACCCAGAGCACAAGACATCTGTTTTCAATTGTCTGAACAATACCAGTGTAAATCTTTCTCTTCAGTGAACTGAGAGAAATCAGTAGTATAACTATCTTAACTATTTTTATATACATGTACATATACATGTTTTCTCTTTTGTCATGCTAATGAAATAATAAAATGTTTACACATGTGTGTCTTATTTCACTGAGTATGTTCTCAAGATGCATCCATTTACTTATAAAAGTATCCAGTTTATCATTCTTTATGGCTGAGTAGTACTCCATTGTAAAAAACCACATCTTTTTCATCCACTCCTCAATTGATGGGCATTTAGGTTGCTTCCAAGACATGGCTATTGTAAATTGTGCTGCTATAAACATGGGTGCACATATATCACTGTGGTATGATGTTTTTAAAATTCTTTTGGAAAGATATCCAGAAGGGGAATAGCTGGGTCAAATGGGACCTCCAATCCTAGTTTTTTGAAGAATCTCCATACTGATTTCTACAGTGGGTGCACCAGTCTGTATTCTCACAACAGTGGAGGAAGGTTCCTTTTTCCCCACAGCCCCACCAGCATTTGTTATTGGTTGATTTCTTGATACTAGCCATTCTTTCTGGGGTGAGGTGGAATCTTGTGTTGTTTTAATTTGCATCTCTCAAATGATCAATAATGCTGAACATTTTTTCATGTATTTATTTGCTTTTTGTATTTCCTCATTGGGGAAGTGTGTATTCATATCAGATGCCCATTTTTGGATCAGGTCTTTAAATCTGGGAGGACTGATTGTTTTGAGTTCTTTATATGTTCTCGATAGTTATCCTTTACCTGAGGAACAGTTGGCAAACATTTTCTCCCATGTTGTGAGTTGTTTCTTCACTCTGTTGGTGGTTTCTCTTGCTATGCAAAAGTTTATCAGTAGGGTGAGAACCTATTTGCTGATGCTTTACGATAGTTCCTGTGCAATCTGGGTTTTGCTCAGAAAGTCTTTGCCTACACCAATGTCTTCAAGAGTTTTACCTATTATATCTTCCAGTAAACTTCATGTTTCTGTTTTAATATTAAGATCTTTGATCTATTCTGATTTTAGCTTAGTACATGGGTCCAGTTTTAATCTTTGGTATGTGTAGAGCCAGTTTTTCCAGCACTATTTATTAGAGAGGCTATCTTTCTTCCAGTGAATATGTTTGGCACTTTTGTCAAAGATAAGGTGGCTTAGTGTGTCTGCAGTTGTTTTTGTATCTTCTAATCTATTCCATTGATCTTTGGGTCTTTTTTTTTTTGCTTTAGAGTATAATTTCAAGTCAGGGATTGTGATGCTCCCTTTCTTGTCTTTGAGGCCCAGGATTGCCTTTGCTATTCTATGTCTTTCCTGGTTCCATATGAATTTTTGGATTGTTCTCTCTAATTCTGTAAGGTATGCTATTGGAATTTTTTTTCTTTCTTTAAATCGGTACCAGGGATCAAACTCATGACCACGTGCTTGCAAAACAGGCGCTTATGCTGCTGAGCTAAATCCCCAGCCCCTACTATTGGAATTTTGATTGGGATTGCATTGAATCTCTATAACAGTTTTGGAAGTATGATCATTTTCACTATATTGGTTCTTCCTACTCAATAGCATGGAATATCTCACCATTTTCTGATATTCTCTTCATTATCCTTTTTCATAGTTTTCAATGTAAAGTCTTTTACATCCTTTATTAGGTTGATTCCTAGGTATTTCATTTTTTTGGATGCTATTATAAAAGGTATCATTTCCCTGATTTCTCTCTCAGTGAGTTTGTTATTCATGTACAAGAAGGCTATTGATTTTTGAGTGCTAACTTTGTAACCAGCTATGTTACTGAATTTGCTTATTACATCTAGAAGTCTTTTGGTGGAGTTTTTGGGGTCTTCTAAGTAGAGTACCATGTTATCTGCAAATAATGACAGTTTAACTTCTTCCTTTCCTATCTTTATTACTTTTATTTCTTTCTCTTGTCTAACTGTCCTGCTAAAGTTTCCAGGACTATACTGAATAAGAGTGGAGACAGTGGACATTTTTGTCTTGTTTCTGATTTTATAGTGAAAGCTTTCAGTTTTTGTCCATTTAGTATGATGTTGGTTATTGGCTTGTTATACATGGTCTTTATCAGATTGAGATAAACACGATCTATTTCAATTTTCTGTAGGGTTTTTATCATGAATAGGTGCTAAACTTTGTCAAAAGCTAATTCTGCATCTATTCAGATCATTATTTGATTTTTGTTCTTGGCTCTGTTAATACGGTGTATTACATTTATGGACTTACATATGTTGAACCATCCCTGTATCCCTGGGATGAATCCCACTTGCTCATGGTGCATAATCTTTTTGACAATTTGCTGCAGTCTGTCTGCCAGTATCTTATTGAAGATTTTTGCATCGACGTTCATTAGGGAGATTGGCCTGTAATTCTCTTAGTTGGGTCCTTCTCTGGTTCTGGAATCAGAGTAAAGCTTGCTTCCAGAAATGAATTTGATAGTATTGCTTCCCTTTCAATTTCATTAAAGAGTTTGAGAAGTAGCACTGTTAGGTCTTCATTAAATTTTGTGTAGAATTTAGCAGTGAATCCATCAGGGCCTGGGTTTTTCTTTGGTGATAGGTTTTTAATTACATCTTTGATTTCATTTATGATATTGGGTTTTTAGGATTTTTATATCTTCTTGATTCAGCTTTGGTAATTCATATGTATCTAGGAATTTGTCCATTTCTTCTGTGTTTTACATCTTGTTAGATGTTTTCAAAGTAGGCATATGTGATTTTCTGGATTTCTGCAGAAATCCTAATTGCATAGATTTGAGTCTTTTCTTTCCTTTTTTGACAAGGTTGGCTAATAAAGAGTAAATACAGAGTACTTCATTTACTCTTTCAAAGAACCAGCTCTTTGAGTCTTTATATTGTTTTTTAGTCTCCAGAGTGTTAATTTCTGCTCTGATCTTTATAATTTCCTCTCTTGTATGAGCTTTTGGTTTAGCCTGCTCTTCTTTTTCTAGAAGCTTGAGGTTCAACATTAAATTGTTTTTATGCGCTTGCTCTGTTTTCCTCATATGGGTATGTACTACTATAAATTTGTCTCTTAAGACTGCTTTCTTTATGTCTCACAAATTCCAGCAGAGTGTACTGTTGTTATCATTCAACTGTAAAAACTGTCTAATTTCTTCTTTATTTTCATTTGTGACTCACTGGTTGTTCAGTAGTGTGCTATTTAGTTTCCATGTGTTTATAAAATTCTCGTGGTTTTCTTTGGCATGGATTTCTAATTTCATTACACTGTGGCCTGATAGTATGCTTGGGATAATATCAATTCCTCTACACTTACATAAGCATGTTCTATGAGCCAGTGTATGGTCTATTTTGGAGAATGTTCATGTGCTGCTAAGAAGAATGTATATTCTGATGTTGGGGGGTGGAACACTCTATAGACATCTACTAAGCCCATTTGCTCAAAAGTTTGATTTAGTTCTAATATTTCATTATTGATTTTTTTGTCTAGTTGATCTGCGTTTTTGTGACAGTGGGGTATTGAGGTCTCCCAATACAATTGTATTAGGGCTTATATGATTTTTCATGTCCATTAATAATTGTTTTATATAGCTGGCTGCACTGATATTTGTTGCATAAATATTTATGAAAGTTATCTCTTCCTCTTGGATTGTTCCCTTTACAAGGATGTAGTGACTTTCTTTATATCTCTTAATCAGTCTTGACTTGAAATTTACTTTGTATGCAAATAGAATAGCTACCCCTACTGTTTTCTGGATTCCTGTTGCATGAAGTATTGTTTTTTATCCTTTGACTTTCAGTCTATGAATTTCTTTTTGAATTAAATGTGTTTCTTGTATGCAGCATATTATTGGATCTTGCTTCTTGATCTATTCTGCTAGTTTTGACTGGTGAATTAAGACCATTAACATTGATGGTTAAAACTGATATGTATTGACTTATCATGTTATTTTCTTGTTATTGGCTCCCCCCAACCTCCCTTTTTTCCTTCCCCTCTAATTGTTTGCCTCTCCAGGTGGATTCCTTCTGTTAGGATTCATAGAGCTGTAGTCCTTATTATCTCTTCCTAGAATGTCCTTAAGTATATTTAGGAGTGCTGGTTTGGTGGCCATAAACTTCCTCAGATGTTATTTGTCATGGAAGTATCTTATTTCTCCATCAATTTTAAAAGATAGTTTTTCAGGATACATCAGTCTGGGTTGAAAGTTGTTTTCCTTTAGAACTCGGAGTACTTCACTGCAAGCTTTCCTTGACTTGAGTCAATTGTAGTTCTGATGGGCTTTTCTTTGTGCATACTTTGTTTCTTTTTCCTAACAGCTTTTGAGATTTTATTCTTGTGTTGAGTTTTCGGAATCTTGGTTATGATATGCCTGGCTGTAGATGTTTTTTGATCAATGCTAATTGGAGTTTTGTATGCCTCACTTATTTGTATGTCTAATTCTTTTTCTCTACCAGGAAAGTTTTCTGTCATGATGTCTGTGAATATGTTTTTAATGTCATTTGTGGTATCTCCTGCTTGTTCACTGATTCCAATTAATCTTAAATTATTCTTCTTTGTCTCATCTAACAGCTGCTGGATTGATTTCTCATGGTCCCTTGCTTTGAGAAATCTTTCTTTTCCTTGTTTCTAACTGCAAGCCTGTCTTCAATATCAGATATCCTGTCCTCATATTGGTCTAATCTGCTTTGAATACTTTCAGTGGAGTTTTTAGTCTCCTAAATACCTGATTAAATCTGCTTTATGGATTCCATTTGTTTCCTATGCTGTGCTTCCATAATTTGCTTAAGCTCATCTATTTTTTTTTCCTCTGTCCTAGCATCCTTGGGGTGCATTTTGGTAATCTCTGTAGTTATTTGAAAGGTTATTTCTGACTTCATTTTTTCCAGAGCCTTTTTCAACTGCTTTGTTGTTACCACTTCAGAGGGATCTGGGTGGGGGGCTTTTGGGTTGTCCCACCTCACTGCCCCCTGCTTTGCCTTTGGTGAACTGGACGTCTAGGGTTGCATCTTGTTTAAATGTTTCCTCATTTTTTTTTCTTTTTTAGTTTAATTCTTGGGGTGATGCTTGTAAGTTGCCTATGGGGTTGCTTTATTGGTGGTATTTAGGACACTTAGGTGATTATTATTTCTCTGAGGTATCTTCCGGGTGTAGCTACTGGAAGATCTTACCTCTTCCGTTTATTGGAGATGAGAAGTTGTGGCTCATTTGGCAAGGTCCCTGGTTCTTTGGCACTGTGCCACAGTATTTTCTGTGACCCTTGGTTAATCTCAGTCATGGGTTATCAGGGCCAACAGCTGTTTAGAACAATTTATGTCAATTTTGGCTGTAGTGGTACCAATAGGATCAAACACAACCTATAAAACAACAAACTGAGCTAACCCTTAATTTGCAACTTTTAACTGTATGAACTAGATTTGTGATTATATAACAAAATGTAAATCCAAC
Organism: Hydrochoerus hydrochaeris; assembly: GCA_004027455.1. Taxonomy (NCBI): domain Eukaryota; kingdom Metazoa; phylum Chordata; class Mammalia; order Rodentia; family Hydrochaeridae; genus Hydrochoerus; species Hydrochoerus hydrochaeris. The sequence continues at coordinate 166,827 of PVLA01004614.1, forward strand.
CAGATAATTATATGCAATATGTAAGTCCATAATATGTCAATTTTGGGGTTAAAATTTAAAATGGATTAAGGAGATAATAGAGAAGTGGAAAAAGAGAAAGTGATTACAAGTAAGGTTGGAGGACAAAGACGAGTCCCACCAACTTGGGGAAACTGATGCAGAGACTGAAAGAAAAGAGAGGTGGAGGAGATAAAAGGTAGAACAAAACAGAACCACACCCACAAAGAGGTTAGGAACTACTGTCACAGTCATAAAAAGAGCAATGAAAGGAAAAGAGAAATTTTAAAAAACCAAATAAAACAAACAAGAAAAAAAAAAAGAGAGAAAAAGAGTCCACTTCCAGGATTCTCTCTGGGTTCACTAGTAGACAGCCTGTGAAGAGTCCCAAATTGTGCCACTGTATTCCAGCAAGCCAGCTATTGCTTTATGGCGGAATAGGAGATGACCTTAGCAGGCCAGCCCCAGGACCAGACTCATTGGGTTTACCACAGACCAAGCAATTTCCACGGGTGTGCACCCAGCTAGTTACTGCTGGAAGAAGCTGGCAGCAGTTCTGGTTCAGGGCTTATCCTGCCTGACTCCAAAATGGCTCCCAGCCAATAGCTCTTTCTAGACAGAGGACTGAGTCCTCTGCAGTCACTGCCAGCCAGTGCAGTCCTCCAGGTCCACTGCTTCCCTCCACTGATGTGTCTTTCTGCAGGAGCCTCTGGGGTTGCTATCTGCCACTGTCACCATGACAGTGCATCCCCAGGTTCCAATAGCTCCTCTTGCGCAGTTAGTCTGGTTCCAGGTGAAGGTGCCATCAGCTACCATAGCCTTCTTCTCTGTTGAAGGTTTTCTTTTTCCTCTCTCTGTGGGATTCAACTTGCACTTCAGATTCTTTCTGGGTCCAGGAGACCCACTTCCTTCCTTTTTGTCTTCCTCATGATGCTATATTCCAGCACCTGGATGGTGACTCTCAGAGAGGCTGTTTTCTCTGCTGCTTACTGCTCTGCCATTTTCCCGGAAGTTGAAACTTGTATCTTGTATCAAACCAGTGAAATTCTCCAATGTTCTAGATGTATGTTATCAAGTTAATGTGATTATACATATACAACTATGGCACCCACTGTACTGGAGACTTCGCTTGCTTATGGCTGTAGAGGTAGCCAGCTATTTGAGGGCCAGAGGTCTTCCGGCTGACAACCAGGAAGAAACTGAAGCCCTAAAATGAATTCTGCAAACAAACTGAATGAACCTGGGAGCAGATCTTTCCTTAGTCAGGCCTTGCATGAGACTGTAACCTTAGCTGACAACACTGATTATAGCTTTATGAGACTCTTGATAAGCTGTGCCTAATATCCTGATATGAGATAACACATGTATGAGGTTTTAAGCTGCTAAATTTGTGGTAATACTGTTACACAGCTATAGATAACTAACATAGATGATTTATGTATATTAATTCATATAATCCTCATTATATTTTCATTTCACACAATGAGAAAACTGAAGCATGAAACTTAGGCAACCAGTTTAATTCCACATAGTAATTGTGGCAGGACTGTCATTCAAATGAGGTAGACTAGCTAAGAGTCTATGTTCCTTATTAGTAAGCAATGTTGTCTCCTGCACTTCTTAGAAAGGTCTACCTTAAGTTGCTTTTCAGGATGATTTCCTATAATTTACCTCAATAGCATGAACCAAATATTCAAATGTAGGTAAGATATTGGTCAGATAAACAGAGCAAAACAGACTGGGTATGATCAGTAGGGTGCAGACATGAAACAAGGTGAAAAATAAAAAGGATGTTACTTCTTACCAGTTGCTAGCCAAATAAAATACAGTCAGGAGAGCCCTGAGCTAGAAAAATGATTCTATTTGGTAGTTACTGGCATGTGAGTTCTAGTTCTGCCTCTGAGATTATTGGGAGGACACTGATCCCTTTTCCCAGATTTGAAATATCTGAAGCCACTGATCACTTTTGCTTTAAATGTTCTATTTAATCTTCCTCATACAAATGGGGAAACTCTGACATTTTGTTTTTCGCTTTTGCAGATGGTCTTCTTGCACATGTCTAAATTAAGTAGATAAACCTGTTGGCTTTGTCTAACAACAATGTGCAAGAGATGACTCCTTTTGCTTCATCTGTAGGACTAAATCTGACAAGCCCATGAAGATACAGGTCTTCTAGGTAGATCCAATCTACTGATAATTCTTCTTGTTATTGCAGATTTAAAATCCTACCCATTATAAAATTCTTTCATAATAACTTGAACACAGAATGAACTACTGTGAGTTAAAAGTTTGTGGCTTCGAGGATCACTGAGAATAATACTGAAAGCCTGCAAGTTAGTGCTCATAAGTGAGGCACAGGACTTATGGCAGAGATGCTGCAGGGCTCTATCCTTGACATAGCAATGCTCAAAATTCTTAATAATGCATTAAAAGTTTGTCAAAATTGTGGCTAATTCATTGCTAAGAAGAGTAGAAGTGTATGTAAAGATTAGGACTAGAGTCTATTTCCCCTAGATTGGAAAGATGGCCTGAATCATTTCAGAACTATACACATGGCTAAAAGATAGAAGTTTTTGAATTATGGTATTTGAATTCAAATACAGTTTAGTTTTGCACAGACTTGAGCAAGTGATTTGAGTCTCTGTGAGCCCCAAGTTCTTCCTTCGTAAGAGTGAGAAAACTTTTGCTTTTTAATAAATAAGACTAAATTATTTCTGTTACAAGATTGATTTCCACAATTGTTAATACTCTTTTTCCTCCTTTTCTTAAATCTTGCTAGCCGAATAATGAAATAAATGTGTAAATAACAGAGGAAAATGTCTAGAGTTGCTCAGGCTGACCCTGTGATTGTCAACCTGACTAGATTAAGAGACGTCTAGAAAACCAGTGAAGCACACTTGTGGGTGTGCGTGGTAGGTCATGAGTCGTGACCTTGAGGACTGTATCTAGCTCTGGCTCTTTACTCCCTGGTCCTCTTTCCAACCTCATCTGCTTCTTGGTCACGATGAAGAGTGTTGATTTCCTCCACGATGCCCTCCCACAACGATGCTCCTGCCTTGGATTCCATCAACCAAGGACTGAAACTCTGAAACTGTGAGCCAAAATAAACCATTTCTTTCTTTAACTTATGTATGTCCAATGGTTGGTCAGAGCAATGAAAACCTGACCACTTGGTAACTTAAGAAATACTATCCAAGGGATGAAATCTAGCTCTTAAGGGTCATTCACGAGAATAAGACCTAGATGTTTTAATTGACAACATCATCTTACTTAAAAATACAATCTTAATCTGTATTAGCTATTACATCCATATCAAGGACAGTATTATCTTCATACCACAGATGAGGTTTTGGCTGCCACATGTGAAACAGTACTGGCAAAGTGGAAAATGACTGTCATGCCACATAAAGAAAGGTAGAAGAAAGAAATGTGCTTGCAGGGTTCCAAACCATAGTGAGTCTAGGAAGAAGTCACCGGCATATTCCAGCATCTAAATGATTTATTTTGGGGAAGCTTAGAAGAATTAGAAGAGCCAGTGGGTAAAGCCAGTGGGTAAAGGTTTAAGGTGGGAAACTTTAGCCCACTGGCATACAAAACACTTAACAAGGAGAGACGCAAAAAAAAAAAAAAAAAAAAAAAATGGAGGCTATCTTGTAAAACAGTAAATTTCCATCATTAAAATACTGAAACAAAGAAATTAGATGTGAAGTTTTCAATAATGAAAGCAGACCCCAAAGAGAAAATGTGTGGTGTAAATGTGTGTGTGGTGGATTTAGGTGTATCTTAGAGAAAGCTTAGTAAGAGTACTACAAGTTCCTTTCATTCTATTCTCATCTCCTTATTTGTAAAGAATGATGCAATAATAGTGATGAAATACTAAAATATGTGATGAAAGGCGAATCTTTAATTCAAAAAAATGTGGGTTGTATGCAGTTATGAATTCTGCTGGGCAATCTTTGTGGGAGAATTTTAAAATAAACTTTCTTCAGTTTAAAAGACTGTAAATCTAAATTACAGATATGTCTGGAATCTAGGAAAACAATAGCTGAACAATTTGAACAAAGATGAACTAAACTGTCAAAAGTTTTTTTAAAAATCACAAAGTATTGCAGGTATTGGTAAAAAAAAAAA